>PNEQ01076883.1:24985-40225 GCA_003012365.1 Medauroidea extradentata | reverse complement strand
GGCGTAAACATTGTTGAATTCCTTTTAATTAATTACCAAAAGTGTTAACCACGAACGTATTTTGAATGCAAATTAGTAAACAATGTCGCACAGTGTAGTAGTACCACATATCTTGTTCGATTTTTGCATTACGATCAAATAAATGGGTATATAATGTACAAAAATAAATTGTGTTTTATTCCCAGTACTAGAAATCAGATTTACATGCGTACATTCCTTTACATTTAACACGTCCACGCCTGAAATAAGTTATGAGTAGAGATGGTGGTATATCGCGAAAATGTTTTGTGTCAACATAGCCTTGAAAACACTGACACAACGTAGCTGTCTGCAGACCAATAACATGCATTAAATATTAAACTAGTGGTATTCTTATTGGCTCAGTCAAATAGGGCAGTAGCTCCACGTACAAGGAAAAGCCAGTAATCTTTTGATAAGTTGAACGTATGTTGAAGCCTAGCAAATAGTCAAGTTTTTCCGCGATAAACCATCATCTCTAGTTATGAGCCCTATCTTACACATCAAAAGCGGGCCACAATCAGCTGTTTTGTTTTGGCCTCCATCGGTAGTGCAGAGAATATAGCCTACGCTGGGTCTATCCCATAGAGTAAGTATGTATATCGCTGCTATGGAGCACGTCAATAAATATAACATAAAAAAAAAGAAAGGAAAAAATTCATTTACATACTCTATTAAGTTGTTACCACGGCCGTAGAAGAACAGGTCTGGACACTCGCCTGGATATTTGACCCCCTTGTTGTTTGGCTGTAGTTCACCAAGTTACCGAGAATATTGTGTTTTATTGGCGCTGATGTTAGGGCGGTCGGACTAAACTCCGCCCACTTCCTCCCCACTAAGATAAACAATTTATCAAAACATATTTTTTATCAATTTATGAAATTCTTTCTTCGCTCACAAATTTAAGAAAAGGCTCCAGCAATCTTTATTTACTTTATAAATTTAACAATGGAAAAAAGTGGACGGAGTTTGAGTCCGACCGCCCGGAAAACAGCGCCAAAAAGTACGACATTCTCGGTAACTTGACGAACTACAGCCAAACAACAAGGGGGTCAAGCAAAATGCATTGTTAGATAGGCGAGTGTCCAGACCTATTCTTCTACGACCGTGGTTGTTACTGTACTATAAAAATATAATATTAATGAACAATGTTCCGAATTTAATAGTGTACATACATTTTTGGTAATAGTGCCTAATTTATTATAATTCACATGTTGCAATAGTTAATTTTTACATGTACATTTTACAAAATTTAAAGAAAAGGAAAACTAAAAAATAAGAACGTGTAGTCCATGCTTGCTGCAACGCTGCAACAACTGTTTATTCTTAATAATTAACACACATTTTTATCCACAGACAAACTAACCTTATATGTTGAAATTTTTTCACATTGTAACGTAGTATTAAAAACTATAACATGTCGAGACATTTCGGTATATTACAATACATAAAATAATACCTGGATGTGGGGCGGAAGAGGGGGACTTTTTACGTGCAGTGTTGCCACATTGTGCACGAAAAAATGCATCGTACAACATTTTGCTACTTACATTTTAGTCTCCAATTCAGCCCAGGATTCACGTGGTGTGTTAATTTTCCGGTTGTTTCTGAACATCCTGTATATTCGTACTCTGTGTTGTTTTGGTTGTTTTAAGACTTCTAACACTGTAGCGAAAAAAAAGTGCACTTGTGTGGCTTGCTAAGAGCATGAGTAGGGTTTTATTTTTTTACATTGTTACAATGCTGGACAAAAAAGATGCAGAAATTCTGTGAAAGGATTTTAACCTGCCTTGGAAGAAAGCCTTTCACGTTGAGTACGTGTGTTTTAAGATTTTACGAACATTAGTTCTTTATAAAATTGGCGTGAGAGCGGGGAAGAAAGGTTTTTTTTTTTTTTTTTTTTCGTTAAGTGCATGTGGTAATGCAAGTTGAAAGTAGGGCGCGGCTGCATTGCAGAGTGTGTAGTAGCTAAGCTGCATCTGCACTTGCGGAGTATCTCAGCTGATTAGCTATGTATGCCTGCTGCCTGCATTATTTTATATGCGTGTTTGAACAAAGGCAAACATCACATAATAATATCCAGAGTTCTATAATAAATTAATACCAAAAATACTGGTGTTTTGACTAGAAAGATGTTTTCGGATAGTAAAACAATTTTCTAAGTTGTCAGTATTTCTAAAATTTGATTATTATACATTTCTGTATTCTATTGTACTTATATTTATAAAAATTTAAGGTTTAAAGTTTTATAGAGTTTGTCGTTTCAAAAATTATTTTCATAAAAAAAATATTTTTTTTAATTATTTACCCGAAAAGGAAGCGTATTATTAATTAGTGTTGTATAAGCAGACGTACACTTATATAATATATGCTCGGCAAAAAGTCTCATCGAATTATTACGAGTACTTCAGATATTATTCTCGACTGAGTATTCCAGTTACTCGCTCAACAACTTATTCTTTCATTTCCCTTAAGAGTGTGGAGTAGACAGATGAACATCTACATGTTTTTGAAAGTTAAAATAAAAAACTACATAACAACTACCCTAGATAATGAGCAAACATTTGCCCAGAATGATGCATTTGAGCGTGATATCTTGAGCCGCTATTAAAGTACGAGATTTAAATGTCAAGGATTGTTCTCCAGAAATACGTTAATCGTGTAAAAAATTTTTCTCGGAAAGTTGGCGGAAAATATATACCCTATTCCAAGATTGCTATATTTTGTATTTTGCATATTGCCCTCGGAAAACCTACAATCATACAGTATGTTGGTGTTGTAAGTATTGAATTCTATACCGTTTCCTCTTAAGAGTTATTTGAATTATTATTTTCCTATTTAAAGAACCGATACAGGAAAGGCAGTAAGTCGACTCCAATATGCGTTGAGGCTATGCTCTTTCGCTTATACTTTTTAGCGTTATTAATTTTTTTTTATCTCTAAACGAAAGTTGATACCGAAAATCTGTTCGGCAGTTTTGTTTAAAAACGTTTTCTCCATGTTTGCTGATTTTTTTAAGGCAGTAAATTGTATAGTTATAGCTAATTATGTAATTAGTTAAATCACAGTTAATTCACTTTTCAGTCTAAACCTTATAATTTTTTGTTTTTGAAGAAAATTAGGTATTACGGCAAAAATAATTTTTAAACAAAACTGCCAAACAGATTTATAAATATATGCTGCCATTTAAGCTTAAAAATAATAGGAAAAAATATTATAAACAAGAGAACATGGCCTTAAACTCCTATTCGCTTTTGAGTGAAGGGAACTAAATTAGCATACAATGTTTCCGTAGAAGGTGTTTTACAATGGCACTCTAACAAGCGACTCTATTATTTTATTTGTGAACTGTATGTGTTAATAAAGTCCAAAGCATGTCTCTTATCATTCTGTTTTACGATTACAGCTGGTATTTTTACAGCTACAGCAATGTCAAAAATCCATTTTTACAACTTTTCAGACTCTGGCAAACATGTTTTAAACAAGCGGATGATATTTTTAAAATGGCAGAGACATAGTTTGAAGTGTATCTTCTATTCGTAGACGGACTAATTGGAAAGGCGTTTTGTAACTGTACGCAAAAAAAAAAAAAAACAATTTTTGTACCACGCTACGGCACAACTCATGCACTATGTCCAACTGACTTTAAAAGTGTTTTACATGATTTTACCAATATAGTTGTTTATCAAAAGTAACCTGCAGTGTGTTTTTTTCGTTTACCGGACCAAGATTTTTTGGTCACCAGAAGTTAGCCAAGTCATAAAACGCTGGCAAAAAATTATGAATTTAAAAAATCGGGAACATGAAAACCTAAATATTTTACACGCAGTACTTAACTAACTGCTTCAAAAGCAGATGATTTATTTGTACGCTGTTTTATGTCAGAAGATCAGCTACAAAGTAAAAAAACAATAAGCTGTAGTAGGAAACATTGTACAAATATTTTTAATTTGTACTCACAATTTATGTTAAAATAAAATTGTTAGTGATATTCACCACATCGTTTTACTCTTCACGAATGGACAGAGTACGTTTCATGCTGTTTAATTCGATGTTTTCAATACCGCTCGCAATGATTTATTTCATTAAAGGTTTGGAATGTTCACTGCTTAAATTATTTTTTTCTGCGTCAGAGTGAACGTTTTTTTTTTTTTGCAAAGGCAGCTTATTCAGTCAGTGATAAGTAATACCCATCAGCTGATCAAGAAGCGGCTCTCGTGACTTACTGGATTTCTGGAAACTTAGTACTTTTGCGTGTTTTAGGCAGTTTTTCACACACACACACACACACATAGGCCTACATATATATATATATATATATATAAGTTTTAAGGCCATGCATTCTTGTTGCTATTGTTATTGCGATAATTTTTTTAACTTAAACAAGAGCAGATATCAAAAATCAGTTTGGCAGTTTTGTTTGAACTGTTCATTTTTCGTGATAGCCAAAATTTTTGAAAAAGAAATTGTACGGTTTCCATTAAATAGTTAACTTACCAGAATTTCGTTAGTTACATAATTATCTAAAACCATACTATTTACCGCTTTGAAAAAAAACCGCCAACATGGAGAAGACGATTTTAAACAAAACTGACTAACATATTTTTTACATCTGCTCTCGTTTAGGCGTAACAAATTAAAATTGCTAAAATGTAGAAACATGAGAGCTTGTTTCCTTGTAAGTGACCTTTATGAATATGTTTTGACATTCAGGGCCTATCGCGACATGCATCAGTATTCAATAGATCTCGGTAAGTTTAAGTGTGTTTTGAGTCAACCATACAGTATTTTATGTAAGACTGAAATAAATAAATATTTAGTGAATGGGTAATAACGATCTCATAGGTCAAAACAGTAAAGAAAAATTGACAAATTTGAATGTTACGTAGCTATTGAAATGGTCTTTATACCCGTCTTCGCTTTTGTTTCTAATTAATTAATACAATTGTGTTATGAACACAATAACTAAAGCCATGATATTAACGTAACTTCCACCTGAAATACCTCAAGGAATAATTTAATCCACCTATAGGTAACCTCTTCAGCTTACGCAATCCCTTAATAACAACATCGTAAGGGTAAAAAATCACAAAGGGGAATGAGAAATAAATAATGATGCTTTTATCTCACTATGTGTTTTCCTTTGAGTCATGTATTCAACAAGTTTCCACGTCACGATTTATTGATTTCTCAGCGTGCTTTCAGAAACCTCTTTGCAAATTCTAGGACCCTATGCGCGAATAAATGATGAACCTTTTATCCTAAATCGGTTTGAGGCAGCAACGTTCGTGTCTGAGAATATCTGAGACGTAGAGTGGAGTTTATTTAATATGTGCTTTCTGAAGTCACTGACTAAAACGCGTCGAAAGGGCTTTTAGAGGAACCGACTTATCGACTTAGGTAACATATAATTTAAACAGCAATGTGTTCGTGCAAGTGCCAGAACCAACAGCAGTTTGGCTTACAGAATTTACGTCTTTTAGGTTGACTATAAGAGGAAGTCTTTTAAAGGCATAACTTTCGTCCCCTTATAAGAACATTTCGCAAAAAATTTTTTAAACTGTTTTTTCCTTTCTTATAAATCACAAACATGTGACAACTTCCTTACATCTTTCGTCAAATATCCTATGTTATGTATAAGACATTATTTTTATTACTATTTCATGCAATTTGGTGTAAGTATGGTTTCGAATTATGATCCCCATATACATATATATATATATATATATATATATATATATATATATATATATATATATAATTAAAATACAATACTTTAATTCCAGTTAGTACCGTGTTTCAGACAGAAATAAATGCTAATTATTATATTTTGGTGTTACAATGGTTTGGCATTCAGGTCTTCATGTATATAAGAGTTATTGCGTTAGGTTTGCTTTCATGTGGTAGAAATAAAATGTTTCCGCAATTTAGCCGATGTAGGAATAAACACATCTCGAAAGATATATAATAAGTCACACAATTATTTTAAATTAACCTAAAACTGAAAGCCGCCACTGGTGGGAACGACGGAGCGATGCCGTCTTTAGTAGAAGGCCGGAGTCTTGAATGTGGCAACGCTGCATCGAATGCATACTGCCGGTCGCTCATTGGTTGCCCTAGTCTGTGTAGACGTGTACACGCCACTAAAGCTGCATCTAGACACGTTACAGAGTCTAGGGCAGTCAAGAAGTGACAGGCAGCAGGCCCCCGATGCAGTCTTACCACATTCAAGACTCCGGCCTTCCACTAAAGACGGCCGTGGTAGAGATGATGGTATATCGCGAAAATGTTTCGTTCCAACATACCATTGAAAACACTGTAGTTTCTTGCAACACATATGGTTGGGACGTTTGACACAACGTAGCTGTCTGCAGACCAATAACACGCCTCAAATATTACAATAGCGTGATTCTTATTGGCTCAGTCAAATATGGTAACAGCTCCACGTACAAGCGAAAGCCAGTAATCTTCTGGTAAACTGAACTTGCGTTGAAATCCAGTAAACAGTCAAGTTTCCCGTGATAAACGTTCATTTCTACCTATGAGACATTAAGCTGTGACCACAAAAATTAATATTTTTGAAAATTTGAAGTACAGGACAGCAGAAGCATATCGTTTTGCACTTTACGAATTCAGGTGGTATGTTGGAAGGTACAGCAGTCTATAAAAGCCGTTTTTAGCCATTTTTGAGAGGCATATTTCTAGCAAGGGTGCTGAAAGTTTAAAATTACAGAAGTGTTGTTTTTGACGTGTGTTACTTTTGTAAATAAACGTACTGGTCACGCGAGCTAGGAAAGGTCCTGGCCATGCGCACAGGGGAATTTTCCTTCTCCCCTTGTCCCTAACCAGCAGAGGTGTGCGTATTTGCTGATTGGTTGTAGCTGCTAATGGCACACTCAGGGCTCCGTTATTTCCTCTCTTACTGGCTGGGAGGGGAAATGTGGGGCGGGTAGCTGCGCAGTAGATACAATTTCAGGTCCGCTGCGCCACTCTCTTAAAACCTTTCGTAGGCTACGGGACCAGTAATATGAATAATTTGAGACTTTTCACGCAAAAAAGAATACAACACTGTCCTTTGCGTCAGGCAAGCTCTTACAGAACACACATTGTAAGGTAGATACAAACCAGGTAGTTTTGTTGAAATGCACAGCATTTTGAGTTGCAAAATTGTAGATTCATTTTTTGTGCACTTCTTTAGTACTTAGATATTACAAGCTACTAGGAATGACTTTTTTGTAGTTTTTTTAACTCAACAATGTTTGCAATTTTATTTTTTCTTTATTTAATATCTCATATTACTAAAAATCAATTAACAAGTTTTTAATTCAAACATGTTTATTTTATCACTAGGGCCACGATTTTGTCGTGAAAATTTTTTAGCCCCACTTTGTTTCAGTGTATCACGTGCACATCTGCAGCTATGCTTCATGGTTATTGGCAGCGTGTCTTTGTTCAGACACGTTTCTCATTTGACTGTACCAATCAGAATAAGATTATTGAGAGTCTGTACGTCTATAATTTGCCAAGGCAAGTGGGAATAAAATCATCCAACCACAGACGACGTAGCAGAGCTGCAGGTGTGCACATGACGCAAGGAAACCAAATGTTGCAAAAATCTTTTCGCCATAAAATCGTGGTTCTATTTATCACCTATTATAGTACACCCATTCTGATTACCGCTGCTTTTAAGTATTAGTTGACGAAACAAACCTTAATGGAAATATGACAGGTAGTTGATGTTCTGTGCTTGCATTTGTAATTCAGTTGTACACACCTCGTGGTACTTAACATGCAGTTCAGGAATAGCTCTACAGAGTTCATGTAAACTTTTATTAGTTTTGTTTCGAGCTTTATAAAATCGTTTCGCATGGCTTGGTAGAGAAATAAAACAACTTGAGCGTTCACTTTTTTCTACGCTCCTGAGAAAATGTAACGCGGTGCAACTCCGCGGGAGTTAGTTCCAGACATGAACTCTCCATTTTATTCCAGCAAAGGAAAGCATTCCAGCTATAAATTCCTAAGTTTTGTGTAGGAGTGCAAAGTGTAGCAAGGAATGACGGTAAATTACACGATCAAGCTCTAGTGGAAATTTACACTCGTTTACGAACTTCGCTTGGAAATCATTTTCTGTGAGGTGGAGAAGTGATTTAATTTCTTTCTTTATTAAATCTGTAGAAAGTTTACACGTTGTAATAAAGCAAATCTTATTGTTCACAACTTAACTGTAAAAAAAAAAAAACTCTTTGCTATTTTCTCAAACCAAGTTTGACAGTCATATACAGTAAAGTAAGATATTATTACTCCAAGTGTGTTAAATGTACACACAAATTAAATTGTTTCTGGAAACAGTTTGTGGGATCTGCTATAAATAGTTATTGTGTGATTTAAATAAATGTAGCACTGGACGATTAGTTTTACGGCCTTCCAGAATTAGTAAATTTTTTTCGGAAAAATTACACTCAACTGCTATTTATGGGGGTTTTGAAACCAGGTAAAGAACCGGAAACGTTTTGCACTAAATTTGTTTACGCATTTAATTCAATTTGTAAACAGTGAGAGAAAAAAAAATAGTACATTAATTTATTTCTCTCGCGGTTTACGAATTGCATTTAACAAGTAATGCGAATTTAGCACAAAAATGTTAAAGAACATATACATAAAATTGGTTCTAGCTGAACCAATTTTTTTATTTCTACTTTATAACAAATATTACGACTTAAAAACCTAGAATTTACACCAGGGATATAGTGGAATCTTAAGCAAGGGTGTGTGATTGGCAAGGCCACGATTTGTAGCGAAAATATTTTTGCTCTGTTTGGTTTCAATGCCTCATATGCACATCTGTACATCGGTTTCATGGTCTGTGACTGGCTGTTTTTACTGTCATATGTCTGGAGGTTCTACTCGCAAATCACTAGGGCCACGATTCGGTCGCGACAAGATTTTTGCCCCACTTTGTTTCAGAGTCACAGGTGCACATCTGCAGCTCCGCTTCATGGTAATTGGCAGTGTGTCTTTGTTCAGACACGTCTCTCATTTGACTACACCAATCAGTATTAAGATTATTGTGACTCCGTACGTCTGCAATTTGCCAAGGCAAGTGAGAGTAATATCATCCAATCATAGACGATGTAGCAGAGCTGCAGATGTGCACATGACTAGGATCCCTGTTTTTCACCAATGAATTTTGCCCCACTTTGCTTTTTGTGCCTTACATACACATCTGCAATTCAGCTTCGTGGTCAGTGATTGGATATTTTAACTCTCGCGAGTCTTGCGATTCTACCGACAAACCACATACGTGTGGTGTTGCAGAAACGTTACTGTAATTGGCTCAGTCAAATGAGATACGATTCTTCACATAGACACGCTGCCAATAACCATGAAGCAGAATTGTAGATGTGCACATAAGACAATGGAACAAAGTGGGGCAAAATTATTTTCGCGAAAAACTGGGGTCCCTACACATGACGCTTTGAAATCAAATGTTGCAAAAATCTTATCGCCATAGAAAGTGGCTCTACAAATCACACATGTATGATGTCAACAATAACGTTATTCTGTTTGGGGAAGTAAAATGAAAGCCGTGTCTTAAGGGCGTGGTTCGCCTCAGTAATAACGTCTTTTTATATTTTTATATTTGCACCAGATATTTTTTTCTTATTTTAGACATAAATTGTGACTAAATCTTCCTCTTAGAAAATTGTTGTATCTCTCATATTTTTCGTGTAATGAGTCGTAAATGTCAAAATGTGCACTTTACGGTTTTATGTACGCCACTAAAACCAATTGACATACCAAACTGAAAAATTCACAGTGTATAACAATTTTGTAGGCTACGAAATTACACATATAAAAACAAAAAATAAAATACTTTTGCATTTAATAAAAAATGCTAAATTTTGAAATGAAAATTCAAAAATTTAAATTTTTTTTAAAAACACAAAAATTTATTTATTTCTGTTTTTATATATGTAAAATCATAGACTACAAAACACTGTGAATTTTTTCGGTTTGGTATGTCACTTGGTTTTAGTGGCGTAGATAAAACCGTAAAGTGCACATTTTGACGTTTACGACTCATTACGCGAAAACTATGAGTGATACAACAATTTTATAAGAGGAAGATTTTGTCACAATTTATGTATAAAATAAGAAAAAAATATCTGGTACAAATATAAACATATAAAAAGACGTTGAAAACTGAAGTGAACAGCGCCCGTAACAAAGCCTCACAGCCGGTAACCATACAGCTGAGCTATCGATGTGTACGCAGGGCATTAAAAAAATAAGTTTGAAAATTAATCCCGCAACACACTCGTGATTCTAGTGATGTAATGTAATGGTTAAATTAGCTCTTGAATAAAGCATAACAATCGAGGCTTGAACTACACAGTAAAACCTTTTTTATTTACAGCAATTAAAATCTTTCTTTGAGAACATACTTAGCTTACGACAAAGAAATATCACGTTAGCAGAAATTTAAAGGAAAAAAAATCATCTTGGCGTTGTACACTATTTGACGGAAATTACTGTAGGCAGCAAAGGAAGTAGTATTTTAAAACTAAATCACAATAAAATACCACAAAGAATGCTATTAATATAATTTAATGGCGCCACAAGTATTTTCAGTTATAATTACTGTGTAGCTTAAACCAAAATTGTCGTTACGTAAAGTTACTGTGCGGTAGTTAACTTTTTTCTGCCGTAAAAAATTTGAGTAGATGAAAAATGCGTGATCATGACGAAAACCACAAAAAGACAAATGAATGTCATTCGTGTACGTGATAGTGAATTATACGCCCGGCGGAATGTGGGAGTTAATGCTTGTCTTGTAGGGGTAGAAGGTTTGAACATATAAAGTTCCAAAACTTATCATGCAGAGAAGTTTAAGCAGACGGTGTCGTAACAGTGTTTGCAAACATCCATTCATTTTTTTTTAAACGCTCTACGCGGGCGCCCGTGAAGGCGCTGTGAAGGCAAACAGAGGAAGAGGATTGTCTGGTGTTCGCTCGCTGCTCGCTGGCGATACAATGGCTTTACGGAGGGGCGGCCAACTTAACGGCAGCAAAATAAATCGTTACTGGGGGCCTCACCAAGGATCTGCTCCAACGTCTGGGTTATATCTTCGCCTTTGTGCTAAATAAGTTGAGTTTGTGCGTGTGTGGCAGCAGTGATGAGATTGCCGCTGGCCGATGTATGTAATGTATTATCGCCTCTCCGCGCACGCCACTCAGCTAGCTTGCACTGCTTAACTATAATCCTTTTTCCTATGCCCTACGGGAATTAAAGCGGCGACCACATTACTTTATTTGTGGACAGCATAATTCAATTGTGGTTTTTCGAATCCGAGTGTTGTTTTTCCAAATACGGCAGCCTTAAAAATCTATTTTTGGCCATTTTGAGGGGCCCAAAAATGATGTTTCTAATTAACGTATGTACCGAATTTTCGAAACTATACTGACAGTTTGAATTGTGTGTCCTTTTCGTAGATAAACAAATATAATGAGCGTTTGAAAGTTTCGTCGAAAAAAGAATAGTCGTAATTCGCTGCAACGCATTTTAAGCGCAGGTAGGCAGGCACCTTAAGAGCGCGTGGTAGATAAATAAACGCTGAAAACATCAATTGATTTCTACGCTTTTTTTCGAAGCCAATCTGGATAAAATACTCAATGACAATCCTAGATAATGGTATTTGCCAAGTACATGAGTAAATATTTATCCAGAATTACTAATTCGTTACGCGTGATCTCTTGCGCCACAGTTAATTGCACCAGGTTCCGGCGTCAGAGATTGTGCCTCAGAAGATCGTAACACTGGAAACAATTTCGTTTAAAACGTTGGCTAAAACTATTGTCTAGTACTGCGATTGTTTAATTTTCGCCAATTGGCTCCAAGAAACCAACAGTTATAGATTAATGCTTTTAGCGTTGAATTATGTACCACGTCCTCTTAAGAGATTAGTTTTCAAAACCCGTTTATTACTGCTGACATACGTTGTGTATGGAACTCATAGGGAAATGTAATGGTTCTAGACTCAACGGTTTAGGCTGTGTGTTGTAAGCCTGTCAGTGATAAGAACTCCAAAAATGTATCCAGAGTTACTGTTGTACGTTACATAATTTCACGCGGGCAAAGCCACAGTTGGCCAGCTACACACATATATATGCTAGCTGGTTCCCACAACTTCGTATGTATGGTCTTCAATATTAATGCGATAGTATTTCTAAAAAAAAATTTTGTAAGGGGCTAAATAGGGCAAAATGATGTTAAGGGTCATTAGTGTCCGTTCTAGAAAAATGTTCAATGGGAGAAATGTTCTACGGTTTTTTTTTTTTTTTTTTTTTTTGCTATTCTGTTCTGCTACTGCACCCCGTTTTGTATACCACCTTCCAAGAGTTTTATTTTTTTGTTTGGAACTATTTTTTTTCATTAAAATAAAATCTTTTTGGGTACCCCGTTCTACTCCTTTACCCTAATTTTACCCGCCTCCCTCCATACATTTGATTTTTTCAGCTAAAATCTTTGCGGCGCGCTCACAACTACTAAACAGAGTTGTAAAGTTTTTAGTAAATTTTTTGGGTGTTTTGTTCTGGCCCTTTAATCATTTGCCCTCTGCTTAAAAACCTCAAACCACTCACAAAATTTATTTGTTCACTAAATTTATTGGCTGTCTTGTTCGGTCCCTCCACCTCGTTTTCCCTTCCCCTGCCCAACATTTTTTTCAGAAATTTCATTGTAGTAGAGTGAATGGTATATGATCGCATAGAAGGCGAACAAACAATCATTTTATGATATAAGTTAGCAGTAAGCCACAGTGTATTATTCGTAACAGCTAGTATTTACTTCTAGTGAAGGGCATCTTTGCACGCCAGGTTAATAGCTCGGTCATCAAGAGTTGGGATAATCAAGTTGCAGGTTGAGCTTACTCTGCGGCTGGCTGCGTAGCTATTAGCCTCGATGTGAATAACTGTCCTTAGTCTATCTCTACCAATCTTAACAACTGTTCCGGGCGTTATTTATTGTAATAAAAATAGACCTTGAATATACGACAGTATTTATATGTTATAATTATAATTGGTATACGTGGTACGATAACTCGTGTACATCTACCTAGATTATTGATGACAGTGACCTCAATACGTAGTCTCTAATGTAATTAAACTGGGAACATAGAGGTTGTACAACCATATGCAACGGTATAATTAAATCAGTTGTTATCGAAAGGGTACGAGTCACGAAATTGACGAAATACAGTTAGTACCACCACCATATTGTTTAGCACTAAATCTACATTCTGGAGGAAAAGGCATGTGCCACATTATAGTGTATGAGAGATATAATGTCTGTACAAGCACAAAGGTTATGAAAGGGCATAAGTCTCAGACTCGTGCCAACTCGCCGATACTACCATAACATAATTCCCACAGCTTGTGTAATACGCTATGGCAAGGTTGGCAGTAATGAGGTCCCACTTACAACGCTGTTTTGTTACAAGTAGGTAATGTTGTTCATGTGTGCACATATGTGGATTGTTGAATATAGTGTCAAGTGAGTAGTCCAATTCCAAAAATCGTCTAGTCCATCATCAAGGAAAAATGAGTTCTGAACAATTTTGTGTAGCTTTCAAACGTGTGCTGAAGTTGACCTGATGATAGTTCCCAAAACTCGCCGTATTCAATAACAGATACACTTTGAAAAACTGCTTTGGCTATGTCACAAATGGGCTCGCAAATAAGTTTTTCGCGATTTGCGCAGTTTTAGTGAAAGTGGACAAGAAGAGTTTTGGAACTGAACTACTCAAGTGAAAGTGATTCTGAGCCTCCAATAAAGCAGAGAAGAAAAGAGGAATACAAACAAAATATCATTAAGTAAACACGGCTGAACGTGAAAGCCTACACAAGTTAATCTGGAAAGAGTGTGCCTGCTAGAGAAACAGACCCACATTGCATGTAAGAGACATCGTAGTTAGTCTATATTGTTACATACATGCTGCTGAAATACTACTGTGTTTTATCTTCTACTAGCCGGCCGGCTGCGTCTTTGCCCGCGTGAAATTATGTAATGTAAACAGTAACTCTGGATAAAATATGTGATGAAGGCATTTAACAGCTAGCGTATTCAATAACAGTGAACTATAAATTGTCTTAGCTCAGTGTAAAGAGCGCGCGCAATATGCTCGTACGATGTCATAGTAATTCCCATAGCAAAGTCTTGCAAGGGACACGAACCCGTAACCCCACCCTTCCCACACCACAAACTTTATACAACACCTGAGTGAATGCTTAAAGGCAGGCCGTGATAATTCTTTCGTATGTACACGCTACAGTCCAAATATGTTTTATTTATGAGTAGGTTGGCAAAAAGAAACAACTGTTGAATTATTTCTCCAATATCATTCTCTTTTTTCGGTAGACTGTAACATTTTACTGCTTTTCACATCCTAAATTTTCGAATGTCATAAAATCCTGAATTTGATTTGTAGATATTTACATAAGCTTGATTCATACCAAAAATTTTTCTCGATATCTCAACGGGTATAGGCGGTACAGATGATTATTTGAAAACACTTTTTATTTTTAAAACAGTTTTCAAGGACGAATTTCAGAAAATCCTTTAATTACTTTTTGATATTTACGTAAGATTTATTTTAAAGCAAAAACCATTTCAATATTTCCACTGGTTTAGGAGATAAGTGGTATTAATTAAAAACACGTTATATTTTTTTAAGAGCTTTCAAGGACGAATTTCGAAAAATTCTAAAAATCCTTTTTAGATATATACTTAAGCTTCATTTTAAAGGAAAATCACCTCACTATCTGAAATGGTTTAAGAGAAATCACGGATTAATGAAAAACACATTTTACGGCTTTTCACACCCTTAATTTTCGAATTTCGCAAAATTAGAAAGTTCGCAACCATGCACTTCTTTGGGCAATATTATGAAGTTAAAAAAGTTATGCTAGTTTTCCCGATTAATGAGATATCAGGGATTCTTTGAAAACACATATCACCCCTTTTCACCCCCTTAATTATTGAATTTCAAAAAATCCATTCTTAGTGGTTGCCTACGGGACAAGGGAAAGCTTCCCTAAAAATTTCATGATATTAAGTCCAGCGTTGATGAGTGAGTGAGTGTGTCAGGATATATATATATATATATATATATATATATATATATATATATATATATATATATATATATATATATATATATATATA
>PNEQ01076883.1:0-24885 GCA_003012365.1 Medauroidea extradentata | reverse complement strand
AGAAGTGTTTTAAGGACACGGTCTACGGCTATTTTCATCACCGTGTTTTATATATATATATAACTTGTCTGATACCAATTAACAATGCAAATTTTGCAGTTACCTATCAACAGGAACCCCTACTTTTGGTGGAAAGATTACTAAACCAGTTTGTTTCAGTATCTCACGTGCACAGCTGCAGAAGTGTTTTAAGGACACGGTCTACGGCTATTTTCATCACCGTGTTTTTATTTTTATAAATGTACCAAATAGTTTGTTTTCATTTTAGGCACAGAATGTACAAATTTTGCTTTTATCAACATTTTTTATCTCTCATAGATTTCGCGTAATGGCTTGTTAAAGTCAAAATGTGCATGTTTCCGTTTTAACGTCTACCGTAAACCGGGGTTACTTTGACAATTTTCGGGGTTACTTTGCAATTTAGCATACTAGTTTTTGGGTTTTCTGGTAAATAAACAGATAATCTGAGCCGAGTATTTTAAATAATTCCATTTATCCTTATAGCTAATGCTTGAAACTTTCATCAATAAATAACATAAAAACCAAAATTTTGAGTTGTCAAAGTTACCCCGCCAGGTTTATGGTACACTTAATCCAACTGACAGACGAAACCGAAAAATTCACCCTGTGGATAAAGACGTTGCAGGTTACAATTCTACGTAAATAAAAACAAAGAGTAATAACATTTTGGATTTAAATAAAAATGCTGAAATTCAAAATTTTTAAAATTTATAACTTTTTTTAAAAATACAAAATTATTTAAATTTGTGGTTTACCATAGCTGAATTTTTAGCCTACAACACCGTTATTCACTGTGAATTTTTTCAGTTTGGTAAGTGAGTTGGTTTTGTCGGCCTTAAAACGGACTCGTGTAAATTTTGGCTTTAATGAGCCATTTTGCAAAAACTATGCGAGCTAAAAAATTGTTATAAGAGCAAAATTTAGTCACATTTTGTGTCTAAAAAAAGAAATAAAAAATATCTGGTAAAAATTTAAAAATAACAACATGGTGATGAAAATTACTGTCTATCGCCCCCTTAACGCTTTTAAACCACTCAACTTTACCACTAATACTAAATCAGTTACTTTCTCTCGTCTTTTTATTTTTAAGATACCGTTCCAGTGTTTTTCTGGCGCATAAATGCAACCCGCATTGACCTCATATAAATTAAGGCTAATCTTACTGTCGCTATATAAATAAGGGTATTACACATATCTACATTATCTGCGCGTTTTACCAAATACACAGTCGTTCTTATTTTTGCTATGATCGCCGAAGTCAAGTGTAAAGAACGGTTTACTACAAAGTTTACAAAACGGTTTTTTTTTTCACGTTTATAACGTCGCCGTTTGGTATACTTGATTTTGCCGAACTCAGTGAATACAAAAACGACTTAATATTTTTATAAAGCGCGAAGATAATGTCGATATGTGTAATACTCTTATTACTACTATAGCGATAGTAAAGGTCCTTTCAAACAATCAAATTTTGCTTCAATTTTCTTTAAAATGTATTCAATTTAATCTCTTGAATGTCGCGAGACACTATGTTTACGTCATAACCGCGGCCATTTTGTCTTTCAGTTTAATTTATTGAAGGTCGTGAATTTCGTCAAAGATTTTCGTTTCGAACATGTTTGAAATTTTTTTGAATCAAAATATTTTAGAATGGATCAGAGGTTATCTGGCAGTATTAATTCAAATAAAATATCAGTTGAGTTCTGTACGCGAATCCAACCATATAAAAAATAAAACCGAGCATTTTTCTTGTAAATAATATATAAAAATAGTAAGAAATTTTGTTTTGGCTTAACCAAGTATTTTTTGTGTCGTGCAGGGTTAGTTGATAATTATAAAATAGCAGCATTATTTATTTTGCGTCATTTGTTTATCAATTGTGTGATAACTTTTCAAGTGGCACATTCAATGTTTATTGAATAAAATTTCTTGAATCGTCGTGCTATTCAATAAATTCAATTTAAGAGATTGATTTCAATAAATATTTGATCGTGTAAAATGGCCTTGATTTATGTGGTGGTAATGTGGGTTGCATACGTGCGCCTAAAACACTGGAAACGCCTCAATGTATTCACAACACAGTTTTTTTTTTGTTACTCATATACCTGTGCTTCGTTTGCAACAAATGCAATTCACGTCAAGTAAATTTCGTATAGTTATTAAAGGAGCAACATGGTAAAATTTTTTAGAGACCATATTGACATCAAAGACGTTCACAAAATGTCACTCTTCCTAATACATATAGAAGTAACGTTGTTAAATTAGTACATAATGATTCTAAGCACATCCCACGTTTGCACGTGGGAGGTATTCGCTTAATGGACCTAAGTAATGATGAATTCCCATCTGCCCGGGGGGAAAGCGGCAATTGTGTGCGTAAACCATTTAGCGCGCCGTCTATTTAATGCTGTGCACAGCTTTGTGCAGTAAGCGGCTTAGTGTACGCAGAAAAAATGGCGTAATCTCTCGTCCAATTAAGCTCAAACACCATTCACAAAGCCCTTCTGTTGATTCTCTGTCCGCGAAGCTGCACGTACAATGGACGTTCCTTTCGCTTTAATTGAAGTGGGTAATGCGCATAACAAATCGTGTAAAACTTAATTTAACGAAAAAATATTGATTTTCATGATGCAAACTTTAATGAAATGTAAACACCCCAGGTAATTGCATTTTTGTTTTCCTTTTCAGAGCGGTTTCAGTTCTGTGGGACGTAACAGCGCTTTTGTATACAGTTAGAAAAATACCCATATTCTGATGGTCCCACAAGGTTGTTCTGGACAGATAAAATTTATAATCCTCTAAAATAGTGAGAGCCTCATGTGATGTTGAGAAGCAAATTCGGATGTCGTCTTACGTGGGTAAGTCTTCAGTAGAAGGCAACGGCCTTAGATCTGGCAACCCTGTCAGGAAGGGTCATTTTAACACATTTTTTTTGTCTCGCTAACGACAATAGATTCCCCTGATTCGCCGGTATGTATGGCACAATAACGAATCAGTAGAGCCACGATTTTATGGCGAAAAGATTTTTGCAACATTTGGTTTCGATGCGTCATGTGCACACCTGCAGCTCTGCTACATCGTCTGTGGTTGGATGATTTTACTCCCAGTTGCCTTGGCAAATTATAGACGTACAGACTCACAATAATCTAATTCTGATTGGTACAGTCAAATGAGAAACGTGTCGGTATAAAGACACGCTGCCAATAACCTTGAAACAGAACTGCCGATGTGCACACGAGTCACTGAAACAAAGTGGGGCAAAAATCTTTTCGCGACAAAATCGTGGCCCTACGAATCAGGTAGAGTCATTGTCTTTGGAGAGCTAAAATAAGTGTTAAAAATTACCCTTCATGACAGTGATGCCGGATCTAAGGTCACGGCCTTCTACTAAAGACGGCTGTGGTAAGGTAAATAATTTAGCGTTAACAGCGTCACTATATAACTGTAGGTTTCTCAAAACTAATTCGAAAACTAAACCCAGCATTCTTAGATAGTAGGTTTTACCAACTTTCTGAGTTAAATTTTTTCTTACGTAACGTATTTCTAAAGAAGATTATCTCATGCCGAATCATCATACATTTATTCTCGGTAGAGGCCGGAAAATTTCGCGTATTCGATGACATGCAGGCTAGAATCCATTGTCCTATGCATGCTCAAGCACCGTATATTCGTTCATTGTCTGTTGTTCCACTGAGTAGCAGCTATTGGACAAATGTCTGGGGCTTGAGTATGCATAGGACAGTTCATTCTAACATGAAGGTCATTGAATCCGTGAAATTTCCCGGCCTCTAATTTTCGGTGCAAGAGATGACTATTTAAAAATGCATAGGTCTGGTTAAAATGTTCACTCATAAAGTTGCCTGATCATGACCTAGTATCGCTGTTTGTATTCTTTCCACGCATACTTTCGAAATCCAGTATATTTAAAATTGTGTTTTTTAACTGTTTATCAAACACACACTATTATAGGGCTGCCGTTTTAAAGAATGGGACCTTCCCAAGACGCATAACTTTAAGTGAACCAGCACTAGATAAATAATACAGCTTGTATTAATTTTACCACTTTTTCCGAAACGTACTATTCAGTAATTAGCACCTGAAAAACGCGTCAACTTTGCTTGCTCATCTTTCTTTACTATTTATCTTTTGAATTCCGGAAATATTAATGCTCAGTATAATTGATTCCTCATTATATAAGAAGTATAAGATTACTAACAATTTAACAATACTAGGAAAACGTAGATTTTTATTATTGTCTTTCAACAATCAATCTGTTTGCTGGTTTTAGTAACTGTGATTACCAAACCTAGAATAAATTTTTTGCCAAAAATTATACAATAGTTAAGTAGAACAGAAACACAGACACACACGCACACACACCAAGTGTATACACACACGTGTTCATATATACACTTATTCACATATATACACACATGAATTAAACTACAAATACCTATGTGTAAATTAAGCCATACTTTTAGCACAAATGTATGGATTTAATTTACACATAGGTATTTGTAGTATAACTCGTGTGTGTATATGTCTATGTGTATACGTTTAAGTATATATATAATGCTGTTTCGACGGAAAAGTCTATTTACAAAAATTTCGTTAGTTACGTTATTAGCTAAAACCGTAGCTAGAGACTTGAAACATTCGCGTTTTCATAGAGACGCAAGCTAGAATTACAGCAACTGTAAGTTCGTGTCACTTTCATGATTGGTCCTTGACTTATTTCTTTGTCGGGCGGTAAGAAGGGCATAAGTCATGTAAAAATATAATGGCCCTTATGTAGTTATTCTTGTTCGGGAAGGTGGTGCGAAGGCTAAAGAAACGTGTTAATGTAATGAAAAATTGTGCCCTATATAACGGCTACTATTAGATGCAAGAAAAACACAAGTCTCAATGGGTAATAATTCGACTTATCGATGGCTTAGAATGAAAACCCCGTAAGTACAAAATTTAAAATATTGTAAAATTTTGGATGGGAAAAACCGAACCTTTTGGCATCATTCAAAACTTTTATTTCGCAAGTAAGAAATAAAGACGCCTTATTTAAATTATGGCATTAGGTAAATTTAAAATTGCTGGTTATTTTTTTGTACTAACTTTTGGAGACAACGTGAGAGTTGGAGTTACAGGGTTTTCATTCTAAGCCATCTTAATATGCTCTTCTTACCACCCTCTGAAGATTTGGCATATCGTGTAAGTCGCTGAGACAATAATATAAAATTTAACTAAATGCAGGTCCATATCACAGTGTCAGCGAGCAGCTAATGAACAGATGTTGTTTGTTTGAGTGCACATATGTTCTTGGAGGCTAGCCTACGCGTCAGTGAACCCGCGAATTTTTCCCTGATCTTAACATATCATTTACTGTCTTGAAAAAAATTCGCAAACATGGTGAAAATCACTTTAAACATAACTGCTAAGATTATTTTTGATATATATGCTCTCGTTTATGCTTAAAATTAATTATCGTGAAAAAATGGAAAAGAATGGAGAATGACTTTAAAAGACTCGGTGAAGCTACAGGTCTTTAAAAATGTTTACTTGAACACATTCAACAGACAACAGTTATATTTGATCGCGTTTAAAACTAAATACGTTTGCGAGATTACGCGTCTTAAAATAACAAAATCAACGATCGTTTTAACCCCGATTGGCATGCAACCTGGAAAAATACCATGTTTATTTATCATCACATCTGCACCCAACAATCGGGAATTTTTTTTTACCGTGTATCATCTAACTGCAGTGCTGTTTTGCGTATGAAACTATCATAAATACGTTTTATCTAATTTAACGAGTGCAAAGTGTTGCACAGCCGTATTTGATAAAAAGCTCGTTGCTTGAATTAGCCAATAGCTAAGCAGCAGAGAAGCCATGTCTTTCGAAACAACATATGAAACTAGTTTAGTTTGAACGAGAAGAAACTGTAATCCAAACTTGTTTGGGGCACGTGTAAACACTACGTAAAGTTGAACACGTTTAAGTGACGTTGTTCTGTGTCTAGTTAAGGTTAATCTTCTGCTCTTTGAACGAAAATGTGTTTTCTTATGGAGGAAATTGTACAAGGAAAAAATTCTGTCGCTAGTTCTGCTGATATAGCTAGGGGCAACAATTTTCTGTGATAAGAATTATACAACATATTTTTTTCGATGCCTCACTCTCGAATCTGCATCTCTAGTACGTAGTTATTGGCAGCGTGCATGCGTATAGAGGCGTCTCATTCGACTGTGCCAATGAGAAAAACATCACTGCGACAACACCCGTCTGCGAGTTGCGGGTAGATCTCAAATATGTTGAGAGTTTAAAACAGCCAATCACGTCCAACAAGCAGAGCTGCAGCTGTGCACATGAGGCATTGAAACAATATGTTGCATAATTATTTTCACCAAAAATAATTCATTCTAGCTATAGCTAATGGGTGTAATAAAAATACGAAACCGTAGTAAAAATAAATTTAAGGGTGTTCAAGTGCGATAAAATCATAATTTTACATTTATATGAAATATTGTTCGTTTTGTATACTATACTTGTGAGTGCAGTTTCCTCTAACGAAACAATTTCAGCTGGCGTAGATTTCTCATAACGGTGCGTCAAAGTCAAAATTTGCATAATCTGCTGCCACGCAGATAGTTAAAACCAATTGACTGACGTACGTGAAATAATTCACAGTGAAATAACATACTATGAACTATGTAATAAAACATTTTAAATAATTCCCGAGAACTGTTTTTGTATTTATAAAAAATTGCTGAATTTGCAATTTTTTCTGTACTTTTGAAATTTTTTTATAAATTAAAAATATTACGTTGTGGGTTTTTAAAATGTTTTATTGCATAGCTCATGTGATGTAAGTTCACATTGAATTATTTTGTTTAAGTAGGTCAGTTGGTTTTCACTATTTTCATGGCAGTGAAATAAGCAAATTTTGAATTTGACACCCCATTATGGGGAAAAAAAAGAGCTAAAATTGTTTCGTAAGAGTGAAATACACTCACAAGTATCGTCTACGAAACTAACAATATTCCATAAATATTTACAATTATGATATCATTGCACTTGAATACCTTTAACTAGGCTTGGCAAAGAGAGAAGTCAATTGATTCAATTTTAAAGTAAAAACGAACATTTTTTATGCTTTTAAACTATCAAATTTATGTAACTGCAAATTCACAGAAAACATTTGTGGTTGATCAGTTTCCATCTTTTACCTTTAGCAGGGAAACGGAAGACAGAAATTGTCCCTTTCCAAACTATCTAGCCTGTAGTAAAATTGACATGCATCTCGGATAACCGCGTCTGCAATAATAGTGTAAAAAGGATTCGTGCACGTCATCACAAGAGTACAAACCCCACACGAGATGCAAACCGACTAAAATAACGGATCGTGGTTACCGAAATACCTCACTGTTCACGGCTGAAAGATCAGAATTTAATCGGATTGAAAGCTGCTTTGAATATGTCTTGTGTCCATTGGCCCCGAGCGCTGACGTCATGCCCACCAAATGGAATTTTTTATCAACTACGGCCTCGGCTCTACTCGTTACGTGAGACTGAAAAGGTTTTAATGCCAACACGTTCCTTTCAAGTCAAAAATAAAATACCTTCTCACACAACTCACAGCAAATACTAATTTCAAAGAATTGGCTTTTGTGTGCTTTCATTACTAGGCACGATATTTTATATGTATATGATGTTTATAGAGCGAAATAATACAAACTACCACGCATGTATGTATACATAAAACAATACAAACTAACATTAAGTCAAAATTTATATTAAAAAAATAGGGTTGCTTCTATACTAAATAAGTTCTTTCATCACAGGTTGTGAATATAACGGATAATTATGATGCAACATTACTGAAAATCCAGTAATTTCCTTTGAGAAACGACTAACATTCAACATATCACAAGCTAGTGCTTGGCCCCACATAAAGCTGCCTGTCTAAACTAAATTTTTAGTAATTAAACGAAACTGGAAATAGCTGAAATATTGCAGTTCATGCGTCGATAACGTAGTATTTGTACACTTAACAGAATCAGTATTAATAGATGGGATTTATCGGTAATTTGACTACCTAGAGAAACATTTTTCAATGAGTGTAGCATTATTGCTTTTTACAGAGCAAACACAGTTATATTCTTAGTTCAGAGCATGCGTTCCTTACAGAACAGATCACAAAAATGCTAAAAAGTAAGGAAAATGAGAATATGAGTGTCTACGTAGGTGCTACTAACAGTAATTTTTTTTCACTAGAAACGTGATTTTCTTCACACAAAAATGTGAAAAAAAAGTTAAGTTAAATAATATTAATACTCTCTAATTTTATTAGAAACATGGCTTTCCAGTATTTAACGACGGTGTTGGTCGCATACTTGGAAAGTAGTAAATTGTATTCTTTATAAGTAGGGACCCGGAAAATTCTCGTTTTTCTTTCAGGCACAAGATAGAATTACAGCCACTTTAAGTCCGTGTTACTTTCACAATTGGTCCTTGACTTATTTGACACCTCGTATGTAAGTCGCTGAGCCAATTGTAAATATAGTATAACTAAATACAGGTCCATATCACTTTATCAGCGAGCAGCTAATGAACAGCTACTGTGAGCTTGAGTACACATATATTCTTGGAGGTTAGCCTATTCGTCAGTGAACCCGCGAATTTTTCCCGTCTCTACTCATCACAGTCTCGGACAATACAAAGAGGTTTGGAGTTTGGACATTTTTCTGATTTAATTACCTGCCAACTGGACTCCACAGTCCTGTGTCATCCAAATTTTCATCCATTTGTACACCAGACAATGATTGCACGCTAGTCCGTAAGCGATTCCGTGCAAGCTGGTTTTTTGTCCAGAGTCCTCATGGACACAATCGCAGATGTAAAATGTTTCCTTCACTTAGACCGTTGTTGGTTCCTCTTCGAATCTGTGTCATTGTATCGAAATTGCATCTCGAATCTGATAACCTTGCTGTCGACAAGAAATCAGTTACCTTACCTTCAATGCTGTGGCTTAATAAACTCGATCTTAAAAGTTGTTTGGTGATTTCATAGTTTCTGTGAGTTTCCAGGCTGTGGTACAGATAAGATTATGACATAGAGTCCGGCATATTTCGTGGAAAGGCTTCTGCAATAACTTGTTTCAATGCCTTACGTATTCGCCTGCTGATCTGCTTTGTGGTCAATGACTAGAGAAGGGAAAAATCCGCGTGTTCACTGACATGTAGGCTAGCCTCCAAGAACATGTGTGTATTCAAGCAGGCATTATCTACTCACTGGCTGCTCTATACAGTGATACGGGCCTGCATTTAGTTGCTTCTGTACTATTGGCTAAGTGACTTCCAGGAAGTGTCAAATAAGTCAAGGGTCAATTGCGAAAGTGGCACGAACTTACAGTTGCTAGAATTCTAGCTTGGGGCTAAAAGAAAACGCAAATTTTTCATGTCTATAGTGGTGAGTTTCGATCATATTTCGTGCCAGGGAATTTTCCGAAAAAGTGACCCAGTTTAGCACTCTGCATACAAGTCACGAATTTCAATATTATCACATCTGAGAAATAACTAACCCAGTAACATTGGGGCACATCACTTAAGAAAGACGTCAGACAAGGTCAGTTTACATTGAAGCCTAGTAAGCAGTAGACTTTTCCAAGTGGAAATTACTGTCCCCTAGGCACAGTACGTTAAAAAAAAAAAAAAAAAAGCAAGTAAACCAAGCCCTCTCTATCTTAACCCTTTACGGTTCTTTGAGTCCCCCTGAAATACACATACATAACCTATGTTAAAACGTGTGTTCGAATAATTTCAAGTTGCCAAAGTAGTTTAAAATACCAGCACTGCTTTCGATTTACTCCTACCGGATCCCACAGGTGAGCTCTTGTGAAGAGAGAACACTTTACTCTGAAACGAACGGTTGCTCTTGAATGGAAGGAAAGCGGCAAGGAGTGGAACGGTTGCAGGAGGAAAAGCCAACAGTTAGGAAAGTGTATTGGCGAGAAGAGTGCAGTAATTTGCATTTAAATTCTCTCTAGAGTCGGCAGTACCCGTGGCGCGCCGGGCGTTGAATTGATGGCTGCCCGAAATGGTTGCCATTCCGAGAGATCTTCCAGGGTGTGGCCGTTTAGCTTAGGAACACCTTCGCCTTCTTTGTTGCTCTGTACGCAGCCTGACCCTCGTGCAACAGATCAGTACAAACCTAACAGCGAAAGTAACCAGAAAATTCACGAGCTCATTTGAGGAGCGATTATTATGTACCGGGAATTTCAGCAGGTACACTTTTGCATCACATTGTTCCAACACTTTATGATCACATCTGCAGCCATTTTTATAACCCTCGACGGAAAAAGACGGCGTGTCAGTCTGTGTATCTGTGTGTCTGTCTGTGGCATCGTCAGGGGCCGGAAAATTTCGCTGATTCAGTGGCCTTCATGTTAGAATGCAATGGCCTGCGCATACTCAAGCCCCTAGGCTCCTAGGCATCGTGGCTTCTCAACGAATGAACTGATTTTGATTTAGTTTTTTTTTTTGTTTGAAAGGTGACTTGATCGAGAGTGTTCTTGTTTAGATTTAAGTAAATATATTCAGCCATTTAAAGATCGTCAGCGCTTTTCTAGTTTTTATTGTTACTGTGAACAATTCTACTGGTATGATCGATTTGAAATTTATAGAGACTGGAAAAATTCGCCAGTTCACTGACATGTAGGCTAGCCTGCAAGAATATATATGTGTACTCAAGCTGATAACTGCTGTTCATTAGCTGCTCGCTCATACAGTTGTATGGGGCACGTTGAGGTATATATATTTATTATTGGCTCAAGACTTCCAGGGAATGTCAAATACGTCAACGGCTAATTGCGATAGTGACACGAACCTATAGTTGCTAGAATTCTAGCGTGTGTGTGGAAGAAAACGAGAATTTTTCAGTTCCCTAGAAATTTAGTATCCTGTAAGTCTGTTTATTTTTTTTTTTTTTTTTAATTTTTAATTTAAGTCTTAACTTGTATGGTTTGTGATTGACTGTTTTCAACGCTCAGTGATTTGGGGTTATAACCGTGGAGGCAAGAAATGTCGGTAGATGGCTTGTTGTGGCGTAGCCTCTTTTTCGGGTGTCACATTATTGCGCCGAGTTCTTTTGAGGTTGTTTACAATTGGTTTTATTCGCATTTAAGATAGAGAATCTCAGATTTTAATGCGAATAAACTACATAACTACAGTGTAAGTTGGCGGCTGGTGAGTGGGGAACGTCGAGGAGAGGATAGGCATTCATTACTAATATCGTTTTCTATTCGAATGCCTATGTACTTGTGGTCGATGTTTTCATTCCGGAGTATACTGCTCCTTAGCTCCTTAACTAAGTTCTCGGACTCATGGAATTAGTTCCATCCACTTTTCCAAAAACTGCCAACCGCCAACTAAAGTGGCGCGCACTGTAATAACATTGGTTAACTACTTCATTACATGAAACAGGAGATTCATAATGAACTTATAACGATAAGAGACCCGGAAATGTCGCGGGTTCAACGACATGCATGCTAGACTCCAAAGTCCTGTGTACACTATTGTCACCAACTGTTCGTGCATTGATCGCTGCCCCAGTGAGTTGTCGGTTTGAAGCATGGCCGCCTTTAGTAGAAGACCGGAGTCTTGAATGTGGCAACATTACATCGGGGGCCTGCTGCTTGTCACTTCTTGGCCACCCTAGTCTCTGCAACGTGTATAGATGTAGCTATGGTGGCGTGTACACGTCTACACTGACTAGGACAGCCAATGAGCGACCGGCAGCAGGCCTCCGATGCAGCGTTGCCACATCCAAGACTCCGGCCTTCTACTACAGACGGCCATGTTTGAAGTCTAACCAGGCAAAGTGTGAGTCGTAGTGGGTAATTATGTACGCTTGATACTGGTCCAGCACAATGGCGGCTTGTGGGTTGTTGCCAGGTATGGATGCAGTTGCCAAGAGCTGTACAGGATCCTGCGCTGGTTGACTCTACAGCCACTGACACGCTGATGTGCAGGTGCCCCTTACTACTGAGTGGTCACAACACATCTAGTAGCCGGCAAGTCTTTCATGGTCGTTGGTCTACGGCGCGTTCATCAAGAGTGTACAGTTCCGACTATCTGCAACCCCACTGGAAACAACCCACGAGCCACCACTGGTCCAGCATATTTAAAGACGAATACTATACATGGTGGCCCAGTTGCGAGAGTATCTTACTTATGCAGGAGTTTCAAATCTATCTGGGTCTCGAATGCATTTCGCAAAAATTCCCGTCTCTCTAACGATACGTTAATGGACAGGTGGTCGCTATGATGTGACACCCAAATATGTGGCATCATGTTTTCTCCCTTATATTTCTATAGTCATGGCTAGAGACAGGAAATTTCGCGAACAGATATTTGCACCTCTTTGTTTCAGTGCATAACGTGCGCATCCTGCACCTCTGCTTCGTGGTTAGTGATTGGATGATGTAACACCCAGCGTGTGGAGGTTAAACCCGCAAATCACAGACGTGATGTGTCGCATTTATCCGTGTACTGATTGGCACAGTCAAATGAATAACTACTGTGCCCAAAAACACTATGCCAATAGCCATGAAGTTGAGCTGCAGGTGTGCACGTAAGGCACTGAAACAAAGTGGAGCAAAATTCTTTTCACCAAAAATTCCCGTCCCTGGTCATGGCCATCTTCTGGTTTTACCCGCAAATCACTGACACGTGGTGTCTATTTAACACTGTTCTGGCTGTCCCAGTGAACTGAAGTAACGTCTTTGAGCGAAGACGAGCTGCCAATAACCATCAAGCAGAGCTGCGGATGTTTACGTGAAGCCGGAGTTACAGTCATTCGTCTCTCCCGTCAGTCGCCCGTCCGTCCGTCTGTCACGTGACCTTCAGCCATTCGGAAGCTTCCAATGTTTCCGTCCGTCCGGCCGTCGAGAGCTTGGAAGGCTCTAACTTTCGACGGACGACGGATGAAAGCACAGTCTTCTAAACATGCTTGCAATCGCATCGACGGTTTTTTTAATAAGAAGACTGTGAAGATTATTTTATTTCATAATTGTACTATGTAGTACTGCAGATTAATAATTTTGAAATACGATTGAGATAATTATGGCGTACATAAAATATTTAAATACTAACATAAATTATTTGATTAAAATGTTGCTTACGTATATTAAAACGTAAACAACTTTATTAGTAGATATTATGCTCACAAAATTTCTTGGTGGTAAAAAAAATAAAAGGATTTGCAATTATTAGCTACCATAGGTTAATTAACATATCTGTAAAAATAAGTTAACTGTTAGGGGTAATTATTTTACGTTCCACAGAATTTTCCTGTTTGTACATTGGTAGCATTGCAAATTATAGGAATAACGATGGACGGATGGCGGATTGTTCTGAATGGTTATAATTGCAGACGTGCGGACGGGCGGATGACTGACGGATGCGACGGGTAATTGGAACTCCAACTTTAGACATTGATACGAGCTGGTTCAAACCATCTCGCTGAAAGTTTCTGCTCTCTAGCGGTAATATTTGTAACCTATTAACACGTGAGTCACATAAATCCGATTTTTGTAGAAAGATTTTTGCACAAGCTATTTTTGCAAGGGTTTAGCGTTTCTTGTAGATTGTTCTTTGGCACGCGTCTTTGTAAGAAGATGTTCCTCTTTTTTAAACTGCCGCATCTAGGAAAATTCGAACTGAATTCGAAAAACACAATAATAGAAATAGGCGCTGGAATTTGAACCATAATTATCGCAAATATAATAATACGGTCACCGCTTAAGAGTGCGTTGTAGATAAATAAGCGTTGAGAACATCAATTGATTTCTACGCTTTTTTCAAAGCCAACATTGATAAAATACTTAATGACAATCCTAGTATTTGCCAACTTTATGAGTAAATATTTATCCAGAATTACTAATTCGTTACGTGTGATCTCTTGCGCCGCAGTTAATTGCACGAGATTCCGGCGTTCGAGATTGTGACTCAGAAGTTCGTAACACTGGAAACAATTTTGTTTAAAACGTTGGCTAACACTATTGTCTAGGATTGCTGTTGTTTAATTCTCACAAATTGGCGTCAAGAAACATACAGTAATAGATTAATGCTTTAGTGTTGAATTATGTACCACGCCCTCTTAAAGTCCCATAGGAAATTGAATAACAGTAAAGCTCTGCGCGTCAGTTGCAGAGTTTGCGTATAGAGGCGATATTGCATTACATACGCCGACCGACGTCACTCTTAAGGGCTTGGGCCCGAGTTTCTCGGTTTTCGAGAGAATTATTTTTTTTAATCCATACAAGAGTCGCTGTCGTAAAATTGCTTCGTAACTTTTTTGCAAATGTGTTTTACTATGCAATGTGAATTTTCGAGACAAACTGTAATTTATCAATTAAAAGAAAATTTCGTTAATTAACTAATTAGTAACTATTTTGCAGTCTTCAGACTCGGCAAAATTAGAGTATGCAGTTTGAATAAGTCTTAACAAAGTTACGAAGCGATTTTACGATACCGGGTATCATTTATGTTTTAAAAAATAATTGTTAAATGCGAAGAAACTCGGGCCCATATCTTTAACGCTCCATCGGTTTTGTGCCTCACATGCACTAACGCAGCCTACCTAGGTAACAACCTTAAGCACTGACCAAAATATCTCACTCACTCATTTGACTGCACCAATCTGAATAAGGTTACTGCTACACTGAATGTCTGTTATTTGTTAGCAGGACCAAAGACAAGCGAGTGTAAAAACATTCAATCACTGATCATGAATCAGAGCTGCATATGTGCACACAAGTCATTGTATAACTAAAAATGGTGTAAAAATATTTTCGCCACAAAATCTTGTCTCACCTCATGTGGTTACCACCACGTTTAAAGGCCTGTGATTCGCAGGGCGATCGGCCATGACTGGTGAGATGTGTATTCATCAGTTACTAACGTGAGCACGTATTAAGGTGTTTTGACACTCTAAAAAATAGTTTATAAATTAGCCACACGTGCGTATAGGAGCGCTAAGAAAGTATTACTCGACCACGACAACTAGCCCTCCCGTGAGGGGAAGGAGCGTGGCGCTAGTAGTAGGTAGACACGTCACAGGGAGGGGAAATGTACTGCACCTGACATGAGTTCATGGCACACGGTTAGTGCAGACGTAGCGGCGAAAACCGAGTCAGCTGCCTGTGCCACAGTATTATGGCCGGTGCTGTGGGTGTGCCACACCAGTTGCGCGCTGTCGTCAAGGACAACACAGCGGTAGTTGGCATTTTCCCCGCGGGACTAGTTGTCGTGGTCGAGTAGTAGGTATGTTACTGCTCGACAAACCTAAGTGCGTCCTAGGAAAATATGTGAACTACAGCCGTTCCCCCTCTCTGACGTACCTCGCCCTCCTACTCTCCTTTGTCCCGCTACATCCTCCCAGCCAATAGCGAGCAAGTAGCCTGGCCGTCAGGATAAGCAGTGCATACAGTCTCGTCAGCTGAAAAGTGATAACCAGTGTGGAGTTGTCCAAGTCATGTCGTTTTGCACAGCGCATCTACAAGGTATACCTAGAGACACTGAAAAATCGCAAAAATGTTAAAAAAAATAGTCTCCAATAAACTGTATTATATTAACCGTGACGCGTGTGAACAGTTTTGGGATAAATCACACACGCTGTGTGTCGAAGCTGTGCAGTTCTAACTGGGCCTGTTGTAGAGAGAAAAAATGCTGCAAGTAATCGATAGCCAATGTTGATACAAAACATTCAGTGTTACATATATCACGTTGGAGCGTAGCAAGCAGTCAACTATTCCCGTAATTTTCCAGTGTCTCTAGGTATACCATTACACAGGCCTATTAGACCTACTACAGATGGTCGCTTACAATATGAATGGACTGTACAGGGAGGGTCCCAAGACATTCCCCTCCACTATCTTCACACGGCGACCCACACTAGCGCTCTTACCTCCCCTACCCGGGGTTACACTTAGGTTAGTCGAGCAGTAGAATTGCTAGTTGGACATCCGTGGTGGATAAACTTTATTTTTAGAAAATAGACAAATGTACACTGAAGTTACCAAACTCTTATTGTGGCAGTTGTAAAAGTTTGCATATTTACAAGGCGGAAGTATGGTAACTGTCCCATATTTAGAGCCAGTGATTTTTGGTGAAAAGAATTCTGCAACAAGTAGTTTAAATGCCTTACGTGCACACTTGCAACTCTGGTTCGTGGTTATTAGCAGAATATAATAGGGCAGAGGCGTGGCTCATTTGACTGCACCAACCAGAACAATATTACCGCGACACCACACGTCTGTGATTTGCGGGTAGGACCCCGAGACGCCGGAAATCTCTGACTATGAAACAGAGAAACAGGTGTTCACATAAGGCACTGAAACAAGATGTTGCAGAATTCTTTTCACCAAAAATCACTGGCTCTACCTATACTGCGGTTAGGTTAATTAATTCGTAAACGTTTTATAGTCTGGCACTGTCCTTGGGAACTCTGAACCAGTAGAAAATGTGCACGAACACTCGCTGACTCGCCGCGCTGCCTTGTCATATATACAACTGGCCACTCACTGGAGTAGCAACTAATGTACAAGTAGCTGAAGACATGGTGTATACAGAACTGTGGAGTATATCCGTAAGGATTCTGAAACACTGTTTAGTGGCTTCAATTTTTAAAGTACATTACATCTCCAGCAAATACGAGACGTTTCGTGGAAAAATATGCTTTTATTTAGCTCAGGTCTGATTTGTGAATCGAAATCCATTATTTGCCAAAGGGAAAGGCTCGGAAGTAGGAGGAAGCGAAAAAAAGAGGCATGAAACGTTTAAAACCGGATCTCTTTGAAGCATTGTTCTTTGTTCATTTCTTTCCACCCCTTCCTCCTCTTTTTTTTTCCAGTCTTTCTTCTGTAAGCGCATTCTGACGCCGGGTGAGATTAAAATTAAAAGCAACGGCCACACGGCTGCCTGGAATCACGAGTGATGCTACTGCGATGGCAACGTAGGTTTATTGTCCTGCTGCCCTGGTATTTTTGTTTAAAGAGGATGGAAGAAGGCTAAAAATAAATAAATTACTGTGTTTGCTTCGGGACGTGTATACAAGTAAAATATTACCTTCAAATTAAATGATGAAACACAGTTGTCTGATTAATGTAAAATTAAATATTCTTTCCGTAAGGAAAAAGGAAATTTACGCTTGCATGACTGGATTTGATTTTTAAGGCCTTGTTACGGAGTTTTCCAGTGATTTAGAAAATATTTTTTGTACTTCTACCTAATACTCATATCAAAATTTCGCTGCACAGTTTTGACACTTATATGTTATAATTTGTAGCTGAATTTTTTTGTAGAACTATACTGAACGGTTTTTTAGATTTCATTACCCTAAGTAACACGTTTTTCGTCGTGAAAATATTCAAAAATGAAGGAAATTATTATTTTTTTTTTGCTGGCGAATGGTACATACATTATTTAAAAAAAACGCGTCCACAGTATTGTGGATCGTGTGATTGCACATTGACTCAAATTTTTTCAAAACTTTTGGTTAAAAAATATTTGAGTTATTGGCACCAGTCTGAAATAAAAAAAACTCGGGAACAAGCCCTTAATAAATATATAAATGGGATCGAGTCTTATGAAACAAGAGCAAACAGACAAGAATTTCTTTTTAAAATTTTTACATCTTATCTGTTCAACCTTGTTGTATCTGACTCGATATCATTTATGGAATTTTATGTTGTGTGTGTATCCTGTTGACTAAATCATACTCTGCTTATTTATGTTTTCTCATTATCTTTAGTTTTCTTTGGCAGACATCTACATCGCAGTGGAGTATATTCGAGGAACTAATTCCAGTCATGCACTCCCATTGCATAGTTCCTTCAAAGATCATAGTTTGCATAATTAGCATGCACTTATTTAAACTGTGCAGAATGTTTTCAATTAGTCCCGGCTCAAAATCACGTACGCATTCTAATGAACATGGAAATTAATTTTGTGTTACACTCTTAAATTCATTTCACGTTGATGAAGTAGGTATGATATTTTAATACAAGTCAGCTACTTAGGCAACGTACGTTGATATCAAAACTGCTTTTGTATTTTAATAAAATTGCTGAATTTGCAACTTTTTTGTATACTTTCGCGATTTTTTTAAAATTAATAATGTTGTGTTCTGAGTTTTTTTAATGTTTTATTTCAGAGTTCACAATGAATTATTTTGTGTAAGTTGGTCAGTTTTCACTTTTTGCATGGCAGTGTAACAAGCAAATTTTGACTTTGACACCCCGTTATGAGAAAACTATGAGAGCTAAAATTGATTCGTAAGAGTAAAATGTACTTACAAGTATCGTATACAAAACTAATAATATTTCATAAAAATATGAAATTATGATTTTATCGCACTTGTACACCCTTAAGTGAAATGACATACGTGACTGAGCATAGACTCGCAGCCAATAAACTATGAATAACTATTCGAGGAAGAGTGAACTATATTGGTTTTACTGTGTGGCGAAAACTTCGTTCTTCGGCAATGCAAAAAAAAAAAAAAAAAGGATAATGCCATTTAATGAACATTATTTTAACTTTATTGGAGGCGTGCATTAGTTTAATTTTTAAACACATTTTTTGTTCAGTAACAGGGACTCGTGAAAATAATTCGGGGACGCAATGCAGCTGGATTTATTCTCAAAAGTTCTCACAGTTCTCAAATACGAAGGCTGTAATTATTTTTTATGCAAATAATTTTGAAGTTATGCTAACCGCTAGATATAACTTTAGCAGTAGTATACGTTTTCTCCTCGTTTTGTGGACAAGCGAGTGAAATATTGCTCATTTAGGGTTGCTGTAAGTATTGTAGAGTCGCTATTTCTCGTTTGAGATGTAAATTTAAACTAGAGAACATAGTTGTAAACTTGAACGGATAAACTTTTGTGCTCCAGTACCGGACATTTTTCATTAATGCAATTGCAGATGTAAAATACCAAAGTGAAAACTATGTGATATATGTTTCAGCTTAGAGAGCAGAAAAAAGAAGAGATTTTGCTATACGTATTTCAGTTTAAAGAACTTTCGCATGAACTGTTATCAGATACTGTACAATGATAAGAAAGTAATAAATAATAAAACGCGTGACACGGCATTTTAATTAAGTTTCCGCAGTTAGGAGCATGCATTACTTTTGCAGTAACTCATTGCGTTTTGGAGATTTTAAATTTTTTCACGTAGGTCAGTTATTTCCGAACCGTTCCTTTTACTAAATGAGTTGATAATTACGATTTGTTGCTTTTGCTCTTCTCTTCGTTATATGAATTAACACATTCTCTTGAAATTAGCATAAGAGAAAATTCCTTTTTAAATAAATTAATTTTTCATGAACTCGATAGATCACAGAGATATAAGGGTTATAATTTTAATGGGGATTTCAATTGTCGCCGTTAGTAATACATCTTGAACTTCAAAAATGGTAAACAGCTTCATATTCCCATATTGTCTTCTTCTTTATAATTTGCTGGTGTTTATGAGAGGAACTTCAGATGCAAATCCGAACATTGCCGAAGTGGGAATGTTTGTCCATGAGCACGAGTACATAGTTGACCATTCCTTGATAGAGGTGGGAACTGTGCCTTACCAAACTAATAACTCAGGCAAAACCAAATGATTTTTTTGCGAAAAGAACTCCGTACCAACTTGATTCATTGACTTACTGCACAGTTTCAGTTCTTCTTCATGGCCAATGATTGGTTGTTTTTAACTTCCATGCTGACATTGTTTGAAGTGTTTATTATTTTTGTTAATACACTCATAAAACTCACGTTTAGAAGTTTCTCATGGAAAGAAGAGTTTTTCTAGCACTCTGTAACGATGTTTACAAGGTAGACAGACGGCGTGGTAGATAAATAAACGCTGAAAATATCAATCAATTGATTCTTACGCTTTTTTCGAAGCCAATTTGGATAAAATACTCAACGACAGTCCTAGATAATGGTATTTGCCAACTTTATGAGTAAATATTTATACAAAATACTAATTCGTTACGCGTGATCTCTTGCGCCGCAGTTAAATGCGCGAGGTTCCGGCGTCAGAGATTGTGCCTCAGAAGTTCGTAACACTGGAAACAATTTTGTTTAAAACGTTGGCTAAAACTATTGTCTAGGATAGCTATTGTTTATTTTTCGCAAATTGGCTTCAAGAAACCTACAGTTATAAATTAATGCTTTTAGCGTTGAATTATGTACCACGCCTTCTTAAGCATCTGTCACCCACAAGTCAACCACAAATGTATTATTACTACATTCAGTTGCTCCAGGGTTACCTTACTGCGTCTGCGTGTGGGTTGTATATTGACAAATGTCAATAATTTTAAACTAAGTAGCCCACATTAAAAATCATTTCAGTATAAAATACAAACATATTTACTGAAGTGGTATGATTAACAAACAATTTGAGTAAAAATGGGTGGTTATCTTAGCAAAATTTTGCCGCCTCTGCCTACAGTTGGCCAACTGAAAAATGATTGTATTTACTTCTCGGGGCGGGATAGCAGCCATCGTAATCCCATCATCGTACAGACGCTCGATTACTTCTTGCACTCCTCAAGCTTGAACTTTGTCCTTCTTATAACCGCCTGAAGACACATCCTGCGCCATCTTACGAGTTGTACCAAACGCGGCAAGCTCTCTCCTCGGGAACACGACGCCCGACATGATCAGTTTATCTCGTCATCATGCCGACGTAGCTACAGGCCGACGTGGGAGTCTCTTTTTGTCAAGACCAGAGAGGATCCTGACAAAAGAAAAGCAGAGGACGAGGAAGACACCAAAGGAGAAAAAAAAACTATGACAGTGTTCTTCATTAGGGCTGGAGCTAATTTCCTCGAAGGGCCTAGACTTTGTGTATGTGTTCGTGTGTCGAAGAGGGGGTTGACGAAATAGGGTGAGAGGATTCGGGGGAGATTGTGGGTGGGTTGCCTTTCAAGCACCGGTTCCTTAAAGGAGGAGTCGAATTTGTGTGCCGCGCTAATTATGAACTTGATGCACGCGAAGCTTCGGGAATAGGGGTGGAGGGGCAGTTCCTGGAACGACAGGGGAAGAAGCTTATAGACGAGGTAGTGATAGTGCATGCAGGTGGAAACTACGAACTACTGCCTCTCTCGCTGCGCCTCGGTCGTTTAATTAGAGGTTAATTAACTAGCGCTTCTTACCAGGGGTGTGTGGCGAGATGGCAGTCGAGGGGTTGGGGAGACTTCCTCTGTGAGGTTGTCGGAGACGAAGAGAAGGGTAGGTGAGGGGCGAGGGTAAACCGCACTCGGTACGCCACAAGATCCATCGTAAACTGCAGTAGATGATGTTCCTACGTCGAAATCACCCCCAACCCCTCTCGACTGTCTCCGGGAAGCAACCATTTTCAACTCAGCAACCCCTAACCGGTGGTGCTCTGACGTGGGTGATGGTCCGGATTGTCTGTGAACCGGCTCCTGGATCCAGACTAGCTCTCCGAAATACTAGTAATGTCTACAAAGTGTTTAAGGGACAGGTTTGGTGGACACGTAACAGCAAGCTGCTGCGAATGGGACTACGTATCACAACGTTTACGCAATAAGAGGGGGCCCAGAACTTTGAACTTTCCGCGAAAATAATTTTGCCCCGCTTCGTTTCAGTGCATTACGTGCACAACGTTTTCTGGTTTCGATATACGGGGGCTAGTTTTTTTCTTAAAGCCATGTACAACACTGATGAAAATTTGGCCATCTTGCGACACTGTATAAACTAATGTGTAAGGATCGACAAAAACAAGAACAGCCTCCATGAATATAGAGAAGGGAAAAATTCGCGGGTTCACTGACCAGTAGGCCTCCAGGTATATATGTGCACTCAAACAAACAATATCTGTTCATTAGCTGCTCGCTGACACAATGATATGAGCCTGTATTTAGTTACAATTTTATTATTGGCTCAGCGACTTACACGATATGTCAAATAAGTCAAGGACCAATTGCGAACGTGATATGACTTTACAGTGGCTGGAATTCTAGCTTGTGTCTAAACGAAAACGCAAATTTTTTCAGGTTCCAATCATGAGCTATATCCTGCAGGTTAGACCTTAGTGTAAATCAAGTTGTCTCGAGACCTCAATTATTTATTTCATTGACTGGAGATTCACTGAGTACACAGTTTCTCCCTAGAAGTTTTTTTAACGTGACATGGATTACGTCTTCTTGCAGGTTTGGTAACGGCTAGAGCCTGTGATTTTTGATGAAAATAATTTTGCAACAGGTTGATCCAATGCCTTATTACAGCAGATCTGCTTATTGGTAAGTGGTTTGATGTGTTTAACCCTCAGCCTTTGATGTTCTACCTGCAATGACTGACGTGCTGTGTCATAATAACCTTGTTAGGATAGACGCAGTCAAACGAGTGACTCCTGTGCCCTAAGGCACTCAGCCAGTAACCATGAAGCACAGCTGCAGATGTGCTCTTAAAACAACGAACAAAATTGTACAAACTCCTTTTCACAAAAAATAAAGGCTTTAGATATGCTTAAGAGCGTGTGGTATATAATTCAACGCTAAAAGCACAAATATATATAACTGTAGGTTTCTTGAAGCCAATATGCGGAAATTAAACAATAGCAATCCTAGAAAATAGTTCTAGCCAACGTTTTAAACAAAATCATTTCCAGTGTTACGAACTTCTGAGGCACAATCTCTGACGCCGGAACCTCGTGCATTTAACTGCGGCGCAAGAGATCACAGGTAACGAATTAGTATTACTGGATAAATACTTAGTCATAAAGTTGGCAAATACCATTATCTAGGACTTTCATTGACTATTTTATCCATGTTGGCTTCGAAAAAAGCGTATAAATCAATTTAATTTTCAGCATGCTTTAACTACTGGAACACACAGTTTACCCATTACTAGGGCTCAATAGTTTTCGCGGAAAGATTTTTGCCCCACTTTGTTCCAGTGTCTTACGTGCACACCTGCAGCTCAACTTCATGGCTATTGACTATTGACAGAGTGTTTTTGTGCAGAATCGTTTTTCATTTGACTGTGCCAATCAGTACACGAATAACTGCGACACATCACGTCTGTGATTGCGGGTTTAACCTCGAGACGCTGGGTGTTACGGCATCCAATCACTGACCACATAGCAGAGATGCGGGTGCGCACGTGCGGCACTAAAACAAGGGGGTGCAAAAATCTTTTCGCGAAAACCACCGGACCCTACCCTTTACGAACTGGAAATAATTTTGGAAGTAATAACACTGAAAAAAGAGTATAGTTGCAGGTACTATACTTCTGTTAAAATAGGGACAACAAAACAGTTTGACTGTCGGTACTACTCTGGACAGTTCCTTCAACAATCTGGTTTGTAGAAGTTACCATATGGTGTGTAAAAGCAACAAGGTTCTTTGCTTCTTCTTCAAATCAGATTGTTGAAGGAACTGTCCAGAGTTGTACCGACAATCAAACTGCTTTGCTGTCCCTATTTTAACAGTAGTATGGTGCCTGCAACTATACTCTTTTTCCAGTGAACAAACTTTCAAGAAAACAAAAGACTGAATCACGTGATACCAGCGTCTTTGGTGAAAGTGCCTACATACTGGAACAGCAGCCAATTAATTTATACCTGAGGTTTCAGAAAACCTGGGGCGGAGAAATATGGACAACTTGTAGACACAGTGGAAAATAGCGAGATTTTTCGTCCCGCCGTATTTGGCAAAAGCAGTGTATACATACCTGTGCCTTGTCTGATTTAAGTATGGATATTTAGTTGTTTGATGAGGAATCATAAAAGCGAGTGACTTTTGGTAAAAAAAAATTCTGCAACAGTTTGATTCAATATTTTATGTGAACATCTGTTTCTCTGCTTCATGGTCACTAATTGGTACATACCAGAAAAATTCGCGTTTTTGTTTGGATAAAAGCTGCACTTGAAACAACTACACGTTCGTGTCATTTTCTCAGTTTGCTCTTGATTTATTTGACTACTCCTGGACAGCGATGTGCCAATATGAAAGAAGCAAGTGATTGGAGGCCAAATCGTGTTGTTTCACTGTGCCATCGAGCAGTCAATGAGCATATGTTGTCGACTTGAGTACACATATATTCTTGGAAGCTAGCCTACACGTCAGTGAACCCGCGAATTTTCCCTGGTCTCCAGTGATTGAAAGTTCTTAAGGCGTCGCTCTTTAGTTTTACAGTGGTTTCGAAAGTGTTTTTTTTTTTTTGTCGTGAATTAATACATATTTCCAAAAATTCATCTTACAATTTTAACACTTATATATCATCGTTTGTAGCTTAATTTTTCTGTTACAATACACCAAACGGATTTTTAGATATTTGCCCCTGAAATATCACATTCGTTGTCAAAATAAGACAAAATGAAGTTAAATAATATTTTGCTAGCAAACGGTACATTAGTTTGAAAAACGCTCTGTCGAATTTGTGTATCGTATGACTGTACAGTCTCAACTTTTTTCAAAGCATTCGGTTGAAATATTTGTGTTATTTGCAATTGTTTTAAATAAATGAATGACCATGGCCTTAATAGTGAGTGAGTGATAGTCATTGATGAATATTTGTATTTTGTGTCATAATTTTTCTTCTGGGCAAGTTTTTGGAACTTTCCCTAACTACGGAATAGAATACATATTGTTACAAAATGGTTTATCTTGTATTTCGTTGATTATTATATTGGGGTTTATAAGCTATTATTAGTTTGGGGAGTTTAGCTCAGATGGTAGCTACACTGTGGGTTTATTTAGATATTATTTAGGGTTAAATGACTTTAAGACAGTTATGGTTAAACGGGCATTTACTATACTACAATGGCAGGTACTCTGAATACAAAA
>PNEQ01076882.1:0-37417 GCA_003012365.1 Medauroidea extradentata | reverse complement strand
TTGCTTCACGGTCAGAGATTGGATGTTTTGACATTCGTGTGTCGTGGGGTTTTACACGCAAATCACAGACGTGTGGTGTTACAGTAACCTTATTGTGATTGGTACAGTCAAATGAGAAACGTCACAGTTCAAAGGCACGCTGCCAATATCTATGAAGCAGAACTGCAGACGTGCACATAAGGTACTGGAACAAAGTGGGACAAAATTCTTTTCGCGAAAAGTTCATGTCTCTAGAAATAATTCATAGAGATATTGCTTGTAATGTTGTAAGCCAATGAATAATCTACTGTATACAGTGCGTGTACAGGACTGAGCAATCTAGGCTACTGCCAGATGAATACGCGAAATTGACGTACCTCTACGTATGAGCTTATCGCAAGGAAATGTGCTTTAGTTTGAAGGCTTTCTCAGCGGTTAAAACTCTCGGGTCCCGGGTTGAAGATTGGGTGTTGTGTCGTCCCTTCACTAATATCCCTGAGGAAGACAATGGCGAACCACTGTATGTAGTCTCATCCTAGCCTAATATACCCACGTGTCACACTCAGAGGCGCATCTATGCTTCCTACGCCCGGGGCAAGAATTGTGATTTGCTCCCCCTCCCTTCCTTTCCCTCGCCGCTTTCCCCATCTGTCCAATCAACCCAACAGTAATAAACGTATCTTTTATACGTTGTTTTGCACTCGCGTAAATAACAGTACAAAAGTTTAGTAGAAATACATAAAACCTGTACTTACTAGCTACTATTAGCAGTGTTTTAAGTCTGCATTATAATTATAAATACTGTATTTATAACATTATACGATGTTCAAGGTTAATAAAATTACAAAACTAGTAAAAGTCAAAATATTGGTAGATATAGTTTCTATTTTAACTCATTTGCTGTTAATTCACAAGTTTAAAATTTACGGCACCATCGGCGCCCGGGGTAGTCTTTCCCCCCTCCCCTGATTTTCTAAATAAATGAAAATGGTTTAGGCAGAGAGCTGGTCCATTGGCAGAGCCACGAGTTTGTCTCACGTACACATCTGCAGCTGTGCTTCATGGTTATTGGCAGCGTTCCTTTGTTCAGACACGTCTCTCATGTGACTAAGCCAATCATAATAAGGTTACTGTGACATCATACGTCTGTTATTTGCCAGTTGAACCCCGGTTCTGCAATGTGTTCACAATAGAGCGATGAAATATCGCCGGTCGCTGGCGACACGAACTTGCGCTGCTACCTTAGATAAATAACTTAGCAACTGTAGATTTTTTATAAGAAACGTGAACGGGAAATATAGAAATTATGATCTGTTTGTGCTCGCATCATTTTCAATAAACAATTATCAAACAGAAAGCAGAGGTAAAAGTTTATATCGAAAATATAGTAAGACAAATATATTAGTAACTTTTCCACGAACTTACGCAATAGATTACAATAATTTACACAAACATCGGTATTTTATTATAATTTTACTAGCATAAAATCTGTTTTTATCTTCAATCTAACCTGAAAAATAGTTGCGTGAGTGTTAAAATGTAAACTACATTTATTTTTCTTTGTATTCGTCGCCAGCGATGAGCGTCAAATCCAGTGTCAGCCGCTCGTGCAATGTTTTCGACGCCCGTCGCTAGCGTCAAGGCTCTGACTGGCTGACGCTCGTCGCTGAGCGACACGTCGCTCTATTGTGAAAACCGCTTAAGGAGACACATCTCTCACGCGCGCTGAGCAGTTTTCGGATCAACTATTGGTCGGAAGCTGTGCACATCTCTCTATAGTTTGGGCAGGCGATCACTTGATGGACGAATAGATGACCTCAATTAAACAGCAAGTAGCTTCGATACAAGTTCACGCCCATCTAAAGGTGCTTATGATAATTCAAGAGGGTAGGGTAAACCAGCCTATAGTTTTTATTTCAAGGTGTTCGAAACTTAAACCTAGTTTAATTTACCAGTGTTCGAAAGCACAACAGATGATCTCTCAGTCAACTACTAAAACTAATATTACATTTAAATGTAAGTAAAACAACGTGTGGATGTAGTATTTAGTAAAATATTTATCAAGTACAAAATATGTAGAAATTTTTTTATACCGCCCATTTTAAAACCTTCAACCTTTAAGGACCCTGCCTACCCCAGAGGCACGGCGGAAGCAAGCATAGGGTTTTACATGTTAAATTATTTTCTATGTGGCTCAGCACGGGATCAAGATACATATACGACACTACTGACTCTTATATTCATCACTGTGTCACGCACATATTTCAATACCTTGGAAACTGCGAGAAAAAAAGCACTTTTACGCGCTGAAAACAATCAAAAACGACTATCCCCAATTTGTTTCCTCGAAATTTTGTTCTTTTAGCAATATTTCACTTTCCTCGAAGCAGAAGATAGTTCTTGTCTGGAAGCGTTAACACAAAACATGACTGAGGGGCGTTGAATATAATTTAACATGACTATCCTTGCTGTCGCCAGAGTTCTGAGGTAGGCCAGGTTCTTAACCAAGTCCTGGTAATCGACAAAACCTTGTCACGTGAGTGAGATAACCTACCCTACTCCAGAGAGTGAGTTTTCATAAGCGCCTCATGACCGGCATGAAGCGTGCATTATGCGCACCTACGACTCACTCGGGGCAGCATGGGTGTGCATATTTACCCGCCTCCTATCTGCCGTCCACTTAGGCCCCAACGTAGCATTTTCCTTGCAGGAAATTATCATCATAACGCGTACTCTTTATAAGTTAAGAACAGTTTTCTTCTGAAGAGAAGGCGATGATATCTCCCACGATGTGGAACACATTTCTGTGTGCCTGGCGGCACGCAAGCGTTGGAACAGGTTCCTGTGCTGGACGTTAGACCTATGGGGGGAGGGGGGTACATAGCTCAGCAACTATACCACAACGTGACTTGGCCGGTTCTGATCGTCTAGATACATACAACCCCCCTCCCCCTATTTCTTCTTCCACCACAGGAGCGAATACAGATTCTTTTATTTTTTCTGGGAGAGCACCAACGTTCATATGTCGTTATTCGTGCATTCTAAAAAAACGCTTTCGTTGCTACAAAAATTGTTTAGATATGCACACTGAATCACGCAGATGGATGGTGCAGTTTCAACAATTTGAATCAGTGAATAATAGTCTCTGTTTAATTAGTGAATATTCATTGAATTCCTTCAAGAGTGCCAACATCTCACAAGAGAATCAATGAATATTCACAGTTTTTCCAGTTGTTTTCAAAGAACAATTTTCACTTATTGAATCAGCGAAAAATTACTTGATAATCTGTGAACATTCACTAATTAACTTGTGGACTGTTAGTGTTCTTTAACGGAATTAGAGAACAGTCACCTATTTCACAGTGGTTTCTCACTGGTTCAATTTGTTGAAACTGCTCCATCCATCGGCGTGAATCAGTGAATATAGTAATTTTTCAAAATATAAACCCGTATTAAAAATAACGCAACTTCCTTCGCGATAATTATTTCAAATCAAATTTTTCAATAATAACAAAATTTGTTATACCATCGCTGTAATTTTTAAACAAATATTTTCATACGTTTAAACGTTTTTGATGCCTTAGACTAGGCCCATTAAAATATGGTATGCCATTACCGAACATTTCTTATTCCTTACAGGCAGTTCAGCTGAGTTGAAACATATCGTATCCCAGGAATGTAAGGCTGAACCAACTGCATCGTTTTGATTAATATTGGTTCTTTTACGTTCACACTTCGCTTATTATAGAAAATCTAGTATCGACAATCCGTAGATTACACTTTGGTACACCTTCTTACTTTATTACATAGTCACAGACTTTCTTATTTTTGGAGTACTGATGGCAGATAGGATAAAATGTTTTTTTTTTTACCTACCAGCCATCACTGCTCAAAAAATAAGACAGTCTGCGACTATGTAGTAATGTAATAAGTTGTATAAAAGTATATTTTCCGGATTCTCGAACCTTCATTTTCGATAATAAGAGAGGGGGAAAAGTTATGTCGAAAATTGTGATAATTCTCTGCTTTGGGGCTCCATTTACCTTAAGAGGTGTCCTCGACTGGCGTATGGACGTCATTGCAGAATGTCACGCGTATTATTTTCTACGCGAAACAGCTTAACTTATTTATATTATGTTTAACTACGAAAAGAACACACACTTGAAACTATGCTTCTATGTTTTCAAAAATTTAACACGCTTGTTATGATTTTCGGGCCTCTCAAAATGGCTAAAAATATTGTTTTTTTAAGCAGCTGTAACTCCGAAAATATTACCTAAATTCGTAAAGTGCAAAGCAAGAGACGTGTGTTGGTCTTTACTTCATACTATTAAAAAATATAATGTCGCGGTCCGGTAGGAAAATTACTACAACGGAAACCTTGCACGGAGTTTGGCGCGCAGTGAATAGAGGCGATATGCTTCCCGTATAGCGTGGTACTCTGTTTCTTATTGCTACACTGTTCCCTCGTGTCAAAGGTAGACGTTTGGCACCGCGAAGGACTTCTCTTAAAGCCCGAAATTAGGACTAGCGGAGTTGAGAAACACATGCATTAATTGAATTGTGTCGAGTGGGCAGCAATGTTAAAAAAAACAATGGTAAAACACTCGCCTCGTATTAGAGAGGCAACCCCCCCCCCCCCTCGGTTCACGATCAGTTTTGAGTTCCAGGGTAATACAATTAATAAAGTTATAAAACGTGATGCACACTAAAACAATACATTAAATAGATTATGAGTAGAGAACCAGGTGATGAGGAACAATACAGAGTGAAGTAGACAGGCAATGCTTATATTAGGGGGACGGTAAGATCATGGAGGTAGGAGTATACAGGAGATGGCATGTCGGGACTTCCTTTGAAGTTGACGTATATATGCCAGTTTTGCGCGAACAATTCGTTATTGTTGACCAATACACAGCATCGAGTAGATCTAGTAAGGTTTTCGTAAGCGCTTCGCATAGTATTGATACTGTAGAACGAACAGATTTCATTGGAAACGGTTATGTGCGTTGAATTCCGGTGTGAAGAGCGATCAGGTACGTGAATTACATCTGCTACTGCTCCATTTCATGAGTAAAAAGGCCATGTTTCACATTTGTATAGCGTAAATTACGTGGTTAAACAACTGTTTATGTATATAAACATAGCGAACAAACCTGAAAATACAGCCACATATATTGTTTATTAAGCATATGTACGTCACTGACGATTTGCAAATGCTTGCTAATAGCAATAAAACAACAAATTTGCACACAAAATGTTAAATAAATAGCAGAAATTAGCATAAATGTATTAAGTTAGTTCAACAATGGTTTCCAAGCACAAAAGTAGACGATCTCGGTACTCACAGAAATGTGTTTCAAATCACAATCATGTAATTGAGTTTTATTTTTATTTGAAAATTTTGTTCTCCAATCAACGTAGACTGAGATAAACACGACACATCTGCTATTCGTTAAATATTTTTTACTCTCTTGCTCTTCAAACTCCGAGTAAAATACATTGGCTCTTATGGCGGAGACAATGTTTATGGTCTACAGTGACCATGTGTATAAACGTTCAAGCAACAAGGGCACAAATACACTGACTTCAAGTGTTTGCCTGGGCAGTATAGGGAAGGCCATACTCTGGGTAAGGGAGTGGAATTCACTTTCGGAAATGTTGGTGACAGTTAGGGGGGGTTGGACAGTTTAGGAGGGCAATTGGTAGGTAATTGATACAGCCAGTGATTTTTGTGAAAATGTTTGTGCAACATTTTGCTTCAATGCTTAATGGGCATTTCTGCAGCTGTGTTTCATGGCCAGTGATTGGTTGTTTTAACTCTCAACGTCTCGGGGATCTACCTGCAAATAACAGACGTGAGATGTCGCAGTAACCTTATTCTCATTGACACAGACAAATGAGTGCTGCATCTGTACAAATAAACTATGCCAATAGCCACGAAGCAGAGGTGCATATGTGAACGTGAGGCACTGACACAAAATGTTGCATAATTATTTTCACCAAAAATCACTGTTTCTAGTAATTTAGGAGCAAGTTACTTTGTCTTGCCACCGGGCAGTTATCCAGTTGCAAGATGTTGTTTTATTATTATTATTATTATTATCATCATTATCAATAGTGACCCCAATTTTTTGTGAAAATATTTCTGCAACAGTTTGTTTCAGAGCCTTATGCACACAGCTGCAGTTCTGATTTATTGTTATTGGCAACGTGTATTTGTGGAAAGACGGTTTCCATTTGACTGCACCAACCAGAACAAGGTTACTGCGCCAAAACACGTCCGTGATTTGCGGAAAAGGTCACTTCTACGACCTCGTCATTTCACCGAACTCTTTCCCTACTCTTCCCATTACTCCCTCCACGAACCACTCCGCACATCTTCTCTAAAATGTTCTGTCAACTGCCGAGGTCGTAGAACTCTACAATACCATACACACCGCCTATTGGCATCCCTTTACCTTGTCCATAAACCATATGCACTGTATATTGGTGCTTGTGTATCGTTCATCCCATTGGCTACCACGAGACGTGACGAGTTCATACACCAGACGTAAAGCCGAAACCCTATTGGCCATAGTATCCAACATTCGTCCCCGCCCCGCATAACATCCAGCTTAGTGGGGAGAGGAGAGATGTTCTGTCAACTGCCGAGGTCGTAGAACTGACATAGCCCCGTGATTTGCAGTAAAGCGTCAAGACTAGAATAGTTAAAAACAGCCAATCACTGACCACGAGGCAGTGCTGCAGCTGTGCACATGAGACGCTGAAACAAACTGTTGAAGAAATTTATTCCACCAAAAATTTGGGTCCCTAATTATCATTCTTACTAGAAAATTCGCTGGTTCGTCGACCTATAGATTTGCCTCCAGTAATAGACTGTCTGTTCATTGAAGCAGATAACAGCTGTTCATTGGTTGCTCGTTGATTTAGGTCCTACATGAGTGGATCAGTATTTTGTTGCTTATTTATTATTGACTCAGCATCTCCAGGAGGTGTCAGGCAAGTCAAGGGCCAATTGTGAATGTGACTCGAATATACAGTTGTTTAAATTCTTGCCTGTACCAAAAATAAAAAGGCGATTTTTTAGGTCCCTGGGTAGGAGAAGGATTATTTCACGAGTTCAATGACATGTGTATTAGAATCAACTATCCTATGTACATATAAGCATATAAGCCTATCCGAGGAAGAACTCTGAGAAAACCCACAGACCAACAATGTCAGCCACGTTTCCCACATGTAAAAAAATTATACGGAATGAGTCCCGAACACTCGGTTTGTAGGTGACTTTAAACAATGCGAAATATTACAACCTAATTTCTCTTTGAATAACAAAGAAATGCTTTTCTAATTCAAATATTTGTATTATTCCTATGGTTGCTTTGCTTTGTCGTCACTTACGTAATCACAGTTGTTGAAATATTATTGGAGTTAATTATTACTACAGTTATTCCCTTAAAACGTTAAAATTAATTCAAGTGCATTTGTATCATAAATTTACTTTTTTTTAGATCACTGCAACCACAAAATGTTTCCAGAAAACAAAGTTCTTTCATGTTACCAACACGAAAACGTAGAGATTGTGAATCCTGCCATAATACTCCTGCATACAACATTTTACTGAATATGACATTAATATTTTTCTTGGTACCAATTTCCCAAAAATAATTAGAATTTCCTTTTCTGTCTATCACAACACTACTGTAGTACTTCTCATTACCTGCCCATAACGGTACTTTCGCTCAGGTAAGTACCACAACTATGCCAAAGTGTTTTTAACATTAATTATTTTATCATAGGTAAGCATCACAGGCAATAGTCGTCACGTTCCTTTCCTGAAGTTGACAATCATAATCCTACAATTTGTAAGTTCGGAAGGAATTCTTATTCTTAGAGTATATTACTTTTTTTTCTAACATATTATGCGCGGCTAGTGATTTTTTTAAACAACCATTTAGTCCTATATTATACAAACTGACAAAACCTCAAATAGTTAAATTGCAAGATGCTTTATTGTAATGTCCACTTATTACTGTAAAAGTAATTCCTTCTTGCACAGTTATCATGCATATGGTACTTTTTATTTTCTCAGGTCCCCATGAAAAATGTTATAACAGTATCAAACTGAATTTCTGTAATGTTGGCAATGACACGGAGCCCAGCTCGATGGTTTCACGTAAACAAATGACTGACATAAGGTTGTCAGTGTATAACGCGGAAAAGCAGCAGTGTTCTTGTATGATTGTAGCTATAGTGTGGGAGTGCTGGCCACCCACTGGGTCGTCATGGATACAAATGTGCGGAAGACAGTGGCGGTTATCTGTAGCGTGCAACTGCTACACGAGGGCATTGGAAACAAGACTGGCTCCGGCCTATTAGCACGACAAAAGCCTCGCAGTACGTTGACAAAGTAAGAAGGCAGTGCTGCTGTGTGGAGACGACACAGTGATGTGTATCTGCTTCTGCGCGGAGACCTCGGAGTCTGCAGGGCGAGAGGGTGGTAGGGATGCTGGCTTGATGGCTTATCTTCAGGCGACATTGATGAAGTGACACCACGACCAACCTACCTGCCTCTAGCCCCGCCAATATTACCCCGGCCTTCTTCCCTCCCTGCCAGCCTGTGACATTGTCACATGCCCCTAGCCAATACCACACCCGTGGTCCTCAGGTTTCTCGCACAAACAGATTAACTACAACGGCATCTACTACCAACTAAATGAAATATGTATAAAGTACTTACGACGCCCGCCTACAGACCGTATGTTTGTGCGAGTGAGGCACGGCGCCAAGGGCGATGTTGACCGGCTCATCTGGCGCGGTATCGGTCGCTACGGACCCCTATTTTTGCGAAAAGAATTTTGCCTCCATTTGTTTCGGTGTCTTGTGTGCACAATTGCAGTTTTGCTTCGTGGTCAGTGATTGGATATTTTAACTCTCACCAGCCTTGGTATTCTACCAGCAAATCACAGACGTGAGGTGTTGCAGGAACGTTATTGTAATTGGCTCAGTCAAATAGGATACGGTTCATCACATAGACACGCTGCCAATAACCATGAAGCAGAACTGCAGATGTGCACGTAGGGCACTGAAACAAACTGGGGCTAAATTCTTTTCGCGAAAAACAGGGGTAGCTAGGTATCGCCTCTACCGCAAGACACTGAAACGACGTGCAGTTGTATTGTAAGTCACTACCCCACCTGACACTTTCAGAGTGACCCCGTCTTTTTATTGGTGAAACGTTTTAAGCAAAGTCCATTGTATGTTTATACTGCAGTTTCACACGAATACCGAGAGTAGATTTTTCAAATATAGCATCTTGAAAAACCGTTTTTTTTTTTTAAATTAATTTCAGGGACTCCGAAATTATTTTTGTAACTGACGTGATGTTTTGAAACCACCTTTCCGTCATCGTTTGAAGTGTATTTTTTTTTCGCACGTTGCCACAACGGGCACACGAATGAAATAGTTTCGTAAAATAACGCATTTACGAACACACTACATAGCAGTTTAAGTGGCGCATGGACAGTGTTGAAAGTGCGGCATTAAAATAACATATATGTCAGATTATGCTTCTATAATTTAAAATTACTGTTTTAATAAATATGATTTTGTTGCCTCTCAAAATTGCTTTAAAAAAATATCCTGCTGTATCTCCAAAAAAGACCATCCGTATTCGTAAAATGGAAAACTAGAAACTTCTGTTGGCCTTTACGGCATACTATCCACAAACAAAATTTTACTGTCCCAGATTAAAGTCTAATAGATAAAAAGACTACCCCGTACGAGAACCTTGCACGTCAATTCTAGCGCGCTGCGAATATAGGCGATACTCTTCCATTCGAGTGTGTTACCCTAACCCTTAACACTCCATTGCTCTCACGCGTAAAACACTCGGAAATTCAAAACCGTTCAACACGCCTGTTAACTACAAATTCCAAAACTTGCAAAACACTCATTAATCGTGTGTGTTGTGCGGAGACGAATTCAGGGACATTAAAACACTCATTTCTTATACGTCCGTTGTGCACTCATTAGACGTTACTGAAACGTTTTCAATGTAAATGCAACTATTTGGTAGGATCAGGCTTGTGGAATTGAAGAAAACACCAAACATATTTTATAATAACGTAGCCATGGACTGTGGCACCAGTGGGTCAGAGGGGTAAAATGACCCCCTAATAATTTTCTCTAAGGTGAGGTTCTCTAAAGTCCTATCCTACTACATAAGCCGCAAAATAATTAAGTAAAAAACTCTGGCTGATTACCAGAAAGTTTTCCACATGAACGCATAATTCCTTTTACATTGATATTAAACTAAACACATGACCTAATCTGTAAAAATGTAGGCGTAAAATGTGTGCGACTATTATTATTTTAATTATTGACCCCCTAATAACGAGTACCTTCCACCACTCCTGAACATAGCTATTTGTAACCTTCCAGTGCTGTCAACTAATTCTGAAGAAAGGAAAAATATTATGATGTAGATGAGAGTGGGCTTGCTTCGAACGAAATCTGTGTGGTATTTCTGCACTAAATTTTAAGAACCTGTAACGTTACGTGAAGCCTGAATTATCACATGTTTAGAGATGACGGTATATCGCGAAAATGTGTTGTGCCAACATACCCTTGAAAACACTGTAATTAATTGCAACACACATGGTTGGATGATGTACGTCTGACACAACGTAGCTGTCTGCAGACCAATAACAGGCCTCAAATATTACTATAGCGGGATTATTTTTGGCTCAGTCAAATAGGGCAACATCTCCACGTACAAGTAAAAGCCAGTAATGTTCTGGTAAACTGAACGTGAGTTGAAACCCAGCAAACAGTCAAGTTTTCCCACACTAAACCGTCATATCTAAACATATTATATAAATCGTCAGTGCTTATCCTGAATATGGCTACAATACAAATGTTTTGTGTCCAACTCACGTAAACACACACCGATACAACTCGTAACGTGATGCAATGCCATTCACGCGAGAACACGAAGTTGTTGGTCACAGCAGATGTCGAGTGTTATTTTATCAACATGGAGTGCAGATTGTCAGTTTTGTGCGAACAAACAAGACTTCATCAGCGGAGATGAAAGCAGCGCGGGTATAAAAATAAACTCTGCGCCGAGCTGTGCGATGAAGAGAATGACTCGAGGGTGGGTCGCGGGATGAACGATACTCGCTCAAAGCAAGCGGTTATTATTTTTCCATCAGTAGCGACGAGTCACGTGACACGACAAGCGAACTTCTGACTCGCAGTTTCCATTTTCCCTCGACTGCGGCCGGGCCGCAGATTATTTCTCTTTGTCATCTGCCGACTGAACATTTCGTGCCGCAGATAACAATGGCTACCAGACGTACCATTGTCGCGTCGCCCTTCGGCTCTTTTGTTTTTGTTTTCTACACCTCAGTGGACTCGGTAATTAGGTCTGTCTCCCGCGCGGGACATGTGTCGCTGTTGTCCTCCGACCTGGGTTATCGCTGTGCAATGTCGGCGCAACAAGGGGCCAAGTACACTTATTGTACACCCCCTACTATCTATCATTCTCTCCAACTCCCGTTGTACTGCAGGTACAGATTGTGAAAAGAACACGTTTCTCTACACATATTTCAATAAACACTTCGGCGACAAAAGGTTGTGGGTTCTCCAAAGAGTATGAAAGAAATATGTGAGATATAGGCTGTTCACAATAAAGTGAGCATGTGGAATCAAGTTTTCTTTCAACCGTTTTGCAACCATATTTATTATTTATAATATGAACACTTCCATATAACTAAACACGAGTGTAAACCTTTCAACACTCTCAAAAGTTAACTCGTATTGGTCCAATAAAACATATTTTTAACTAATTACAAGTTATACTGAGTGCTCAGTTCATAGTGAACAGCCTATACCAAGCTATCGGCATGTTTGAATCGCGCGCGCATAGTTCTGCGAATGCGCGAGTTGCGGAGTAATACCGGTATTTTTATTTGTTACGTTTCCAAATTTGAAAATACGCGTGCTCAGTGACAGGGGTTGTTACGGGAGGAGTACGCGCAGAATTTTTATTATTTTAATAATTTTTGTGTTTGTTTTGTAGGCATACTGTACATTGTAACTATTTTTCATTGTAATAAAATTTTTAGAGATTTTATAGTTTTTTGTATCATGGCAAGTAAAAGCCTAAATTTGCATAAAACGCTTTTATACAAGAAACAAAAACCTATTGGCTTACAGAAACTAAATAATTCACACTCAAGGAAAGTGTCACGTACTTCAACTATACATGTTAAAAAAATTATATTGAAATCTTTTATATAAAAAATACAGAAAGTAAACAATTTTTAGTTTCAAATTCAGCAATTTTTCGAAAATACAATAAATATTCAAAGGTTTTTTTTAAATTCATTTCTAAACGTAACCTGCGACACTGTTCTTCAGTCGATATTGTATAATTTCTGTACATCAGTTGTTTTTCGTTTCTTGTATAAAACCGTTTATGCACATTTCGGCTTTGACATGCCATTTTACAAATTGCCTACTATGGAAGCTAGAAACTTCTCATTGTTGTAAAATAGTCACAATGTATTGCTATAAAACAAACAAAGTCTCGTATGAATATAAAGATTATTAATACAATTAAAATTTTGCTGGGAGCCTCCCCCCCCCCCTTTAAAGATGGCTATGGCAGACTCCTACGCCCGTTCCCCGCGTGTACTTTTACCAGATGCTTGTATGTAAAGCGACCAATCAAATTAAATACATCAGTACATAAAATAACGTTGTGACAGCAGCGACGTGACTTCGGAGAGTGCGTAGGCGGCTAGGTTTTCAGAGCTGGCGAAGGTGAGCGTGGAGCCACAGACTAAATAGTAATACTAATACAGACGTGAAATGACGTGGCGGCTCGTTTGATACGGGCGAACTTGGCCGCGTATTGGCTGACCGAGGTTGTTGATTCCAGCCCCGTGTATGTTTGGTTTCTGCATGTTACGAGACGTTTCCTATTGGCCTGGCTGCCGGCTAGCAGGGCAGTCGCTTTACGCTGACTGGCTGAAGGCGTATCCGCCATGTTGCTGGCCAGGGAAGCCATTTTGCTGGCGTGTGAGACTGAGTTCGCTTTCCTACCAGCTATTTCACTTCTGTATTCCTAAATATTCTGTGGTGGAGCCACGCTAGAATGACGGGGTGGGGGAAACGGAAGATCACCGAGAAAAATCCGCCGACTAACGGCACGATTCCCACGTGAACAAATCCCGATCATGACACGCCGGGAGTTGAACCCTGACAGCATCTGCGTGGGGCTAGCACTCTAGTCGCTGCGACAGTTGCGACACCTTAGTTAAGACTGACAAAGTTTATACAATGTTGAACGTATTTGCATGAAAGCCAGCAAAATAAAAATCTGTCCCAGAAGACACTTTTGCCGTATTCTTGAGAAAATATTTGGCCGTTATGTCGTACGCTGGAAAATAAGTAATAAATTTACTGTGGCAGTAGAAGTACATCATACTAGCAATATTATTGGTCACAAAGTTGGCTAAAACATTTTCTAGGATTGCTCAGTTTAGGGTTTTTAATATGGACTTTTAAGGCCCAGCTCTTCAGTTTTGTAGAGCTTTCAAAAATTATATTTTTTAAAACCCAAATCAACACATGTATCAGAGATTAATTCTTACAGTTTAACACTTATATATATTCGTTTGTATCTGAATTATTCTGTTGCAGTACACCAAATGGATTTTTAGGTCTTTGCCGCTAAAATACCATATATTTTGCTGTCAAAATAAGCCAAAATGAAGCAAAATATTTTTTTTGCTAGCAAACGGTACATTATTTAAAAAAATGCTGTGGCAAAATTGTGTATCGTATGACTGTACACAGTCTCAATTTTTTTTCCAAAGTATTTGGTTAAAAAATATTTGAGTAATTTGCATTCGTTAGAGATGATGATTTATCGCGGGAAAACTTTACTGTTTGCTGGGTTCCAGCGTAGGTTAAGATTATCATAAGATTACTGGCTATTGCTCGTACGTGGGGCTGTTACCCTATTTGACTGGGCCAATAAGAATCCCGCTGTTGTGCCCGTTATTGGTCTGCAGACAGCTACGTTGTAAGACCTAATAATACCTAATCGTAATCATGCATGTTGCGAGAAACTACAGTGTTTCAAGGGTTTGTTGGCAGAAAAAAATTTCGCGATATACCATCATTAGAGACGGTGAAATTTCACGAATTCAGTGGCCTGCATGTTAGAATCAAATATCCTAGACATATTCAAGCCTCGTCTATTTGTTCATTGTCTGTTGTTCCACTGAGTAGCAGCTAGTAGACAAATGGTCGGGTCTTGAGTATGTATAGGATATTTGATTTTAACATGCAGGTAATCGAATTCGTGAAATTTCACCATCTCTAACAATTATGTCTAGCAATCGTTTGAAATAAATGAAAAACAGTGTCCTTAAGCTCCGGACCATGTCCTTAAGTTCCAAGATTGTGTATTTATGTATATGTATATATATATATACATAGACATAGGCCTACACACATATATATATATACATACATAGACATAGGCATATATATATAGACATGCTAAGTCTATATATACATATATAGACATAGGAATATATATATATATACATGCTAAGTCTTACGCCTTCTTCTTAAGGCCGCCTCCTACATGCTTCAAAAGCATTGTAGTGTGTTAGTAAATAAGTATATATATTTTTTTACAATTACGAGCCCATTTTGTCAATGTACGAAAAGAAAACACACTTCGGACAAGGCCAGAATGCCACGGTTAAGACACCTTGCTCATAAAATCACTGTTTCAAAGTCCTCAGCATAGCTAAAAACAGCCTTTTCAGACTGCCGTACTTCAAAACGTACTAACCGAATGTATGCGTACTCAGAATAGTGCACTGAGCTACAGAAGACTTTCCAACAATAAATAAAATCACTGGTTGAAAAAGCTACACAGTAAAATAAAAAATAATAATAAAAAAGGCAGGTTTTCTTACACGGTTCGTAGTTGTGATGCGACGTTTTATGCGCTTCAAGGTCGCTCCTATAGCTTCGTGGTGTCTGGGGCTCTAGCACGCTGGTATGCTGCTGTAAGCCTGGTCCACTGAAAGACAGGTAGAACTTCGGCCGTCACTTAAGGGCGTTCCGGTGGGAAAAAATCATAATTTTATATTTGCATAAAATAGGGTTAGTTTTGTAGACATTACTTGAGAGTATATTTTCCTCTTACGAAAAAAATTTAACTCAGCCAGTTTTTCCATAATGTCAGTTCAAAGTCGAAATTTGCATATTTTTACTTCGTGCCAAACTTGAAAACCAGTTAACATAATGAAATTGAAAAAATCACATCAAAATTACATACAAAAAAATTGTATTTAAAAAAAATTGCAAAAATTTGCTGATTTTTTATTACATTTAGAATTTTTTTTTTTAAATACGAAACATTTATGTAAAGTGTGTCTACGTGCTTCAAGCCGTAGACTGTGGCATGTAGTTTTGATGTGAATTTTTCCATTTCATTATGGTTTTTGGTTTTCAAGTTTTGCATGAAGTAAAAATATGCAAATTTCGACTTTGAACTGCCATTATGGAAAAACTGGCTGAGCTAATTTTTTTTTTTTGTGAGAGGCAAATGTACTATCAGATAATGTCTACGAATCTAACCATACTTTATACAAATATAAAATTTTGATTTTTTCCACATTCAAACACCCTTAATAATTATGCATAATGTTTAGTGTCACGTCTGCGTATGATTAACATTTAAAGATGTTTTGGTGCGAAACTACTGTATCCCTCCTTATATCTGTTTTTTCTAATGTTCGTCTGGAGATGATGCAAACAGCCTCAAACCGTGCGGATACTTTATCCGTTATTATACTCTATTTTATGTGGCATTCTTCGAAGCCCGCACGGGAGCAGACATTGTAAGTTCACCACTATATATATAGTGGTATATATTCGTTGGAAATTTTTTTTTACTATCTATCTGATATTTTTTCATTTCAATAAAAAAAATATACAGAATTTAGGCTATCTATCGGCATAAAGAAATTTTATTTACGTATATATATAACCAACATTTTGATTTTTTTTTTGCTTTACAAATTTTTCTCATTTTTCAACTAATCAATAGGCCTACACATACATGCATACATAGACATACACGCTACTAGCAGAGTAAATAGGAACCCGTAGCATTTATTAAGCTGGGAAGTCCACTGCATGGGTAAATCACCCGGGGAACAGACGGCGTTCCTGTGGTCTGTGCATTGCGCGTAAGGGTTGCAATGTAAAGGACGCATGAGCATTGTTCACCCTTACAGTCAGCTTCCTCTAGGCTTCGTAGTGAAAACATCTCCACCCAGACGGCTCCATAAGTATCGTCTCCTTAAACATTCCAATACAAAATAGACCATTTTACTGGCTGGTTTTGCACGGGCGTGGAATGATTTGCCTAACCTACACAGAGGTAAGACATTTTGCAACAATAGTTTTAAGGCCATGATCTCCCGTTTATTTCAAACAATTGCAAATAACTCAGATATTTGTTTCTCAAATGTTTTGAAAAAATTTGAGACATTGTACAGTTATGCGATACACAATTTTACCTGACCTTTTTTTTTTAATGATGTACCGTTTGCAAGAAAAAATTATTTTGCATCATTTTGGCTTATTTTCACAACAAAATGTGTACTATTTCGGGGGCAAAAATCTAAAAATCAGTTTGGTGTATCGCAACAGAAAAATTCATATAAAAACGTTGATATATACGTGTTAAAACTGCCAAAGGAATTTTTGATATATGTATTAATTTGCGTTACAAAAAATATTTTCGAAACCACTGCTAAACTATGGAGCGAGGGCTTAAGTGGAAAGTACAACTGTCAATTCAATTTTTTTTATTTTAAAATTAACATGTATTTGAGTTTCATCATTAAAATTCTGTCTGCCTTAATACACAAGTTAAGTCTCTGTTGCCTATTAAAAGTTAGTATTGATGCAATGTCTGTAGAAGTGTATTGTGTAGAAACGTCTGGAGTAGAATTTTGATTTATCTATTACTATTGATGTTTTCAGATAGCGTAACAGAACTAACATAAGACTACAATAACCTGTGACGTCAGATGTTTCTATCAGCACGCATTTTATGCTCTAACGAAGTTAAATTTTCAGAAGTTAATCTAAAACCGGAATTTTTATGGAAAATACATAAATTCAAACTGGTGACAATTCCTATCCATAAGTGATGAACCAACAAACAGATCATGGCAATGATGCGCCGATGACGCCATGAACAAACAACTCACTCAGTTTAGCCTAAAATATTTAATTTTGTTTTGTTTACTTCTGCGGCCTATGACGTAGCAGTAACAAGCGTTTCTTTATGACATACAATTAATGTTTAAAAAAATCCTTCCGAATCGTTTGCAGTTGTCTGGTATGTTAGTTTAATTAGGTTACAGATATGTATTTAAACTTCTTCATTAAAATCCTTAAATTAAATTATCTTGGCTTGCGTTTTTTACTATTTATTTACATATCTTGCTAGTCGTCTGTGCTGAATGGTGTACAAGTGAAGTTCCTAAGTGATGTCGTGTCTAACTGTTTTATCCACTACATGCCATTAAAAAGTAGGCTTCGCGGACGACACTGATGCTTGCGAAAACAATTTCACAACCTTATTTACTCAGTATTTTCGTTGTATCATCTTTTTTTCTATGTGACCCTGCAATTTTATTTAAGAGAATTATGCCATTAAGTAAAATTCATTAATATCTGTTCCTGTTTTTCTAGATACAGCAGTCTGAAAAAGCTGTTTCTAACCAGTTTTGAGGGTACTCGGTAACAAGTTTCTAATGGGCGTGTTGAATTTTTAAAAACATAGACGTTTAATTTGAATTGTGTTTCCATTAATAAGTAAGTATATAGGGGATAAGGCCTATGTACACTTTGGCCTCAGGATGGTACATTGGTTGCGTCAGTGAGCTAACTCCAGAACATGCGACGGATTCCTTCCTTCATTCCTTGAACACATTGCTATTATTGCTATTGAGATTTTTAAATGACTGTTGCAATGGGAGTTTACAATTAAATTTTACTTATTCAACACAGGTTTGATCAGCTAAACATGAGCAATGGCGTATGTCAACAATCCAATAAAATGTAATTATTATTACCTCTACTTTTATTACTACGATGCATGTCGTGTCCGATAAACTGTGCTCTAATTGCAACATAAATTGCAATGCAGACATTTTATTTAAATTATCTTGTTCCATAAATTAATATAGCATGAGTAGAGATGATGGTTACAGACACTGAAAAAACTCTAAAGTATTTAACATAGTCTCCAATAAACTGTAGTTTCTCAATCGTGACATATGTGAACAGCTTTCTGGCATATCGCACACGCTCTGTGTTAAAACTGTACAGTTCTAATTAGGTATGTTCAAGAAGTGACACAGTCATTCATATAAACTATAGCCAATATAACCTTCAGTGTTATACATAGCATGTCTGACACAAAGTAGCTGTCTGCAGACCAACAGGCGTCATATATTACAATAGCGAGATTCTTATAGGCTCAGTCAAATAATGCAACAGCTGCACGCACAAGAGTAAGCCAATCATCTTTTCGTAAACTTAACATGCGTTGAAACCCAGCAAGCAGTCAAGTATTTCCGCGATAAACTATCATCTCCAACTATGGAATTAACTGCTGTTTAGAACTTTTAATACCACGGGTCCTTATTCGTGCTCGTTTAGTAAGTTTTATATTTTAAATCCCGAAATGAAGCAGATATCGCAAAACCGTTACATAGAAATGCTGGAAATAGTTTGTACTATGTAACCTAATTTTTTTTCATAAAAGACATTTTTATAAATGGAACTAATTATTGCATTTATGAAAATCTAATTAAGTCGATAATTATCCAAAACTACAGAAAGTTAAGTTTTGGAACAAAAAAATGGGTAGCATAGTACAAACAATTTCCAACATTTCTATGTAACGGTTTCGCAATAGCTGCTCCCTTTCAGGATTTAAAAAATTAAACTTGCAGAAACAGCATGCCTAGTGACCCGTGGCCGTAACAATTGATGAGCACATGGGCCGCTGTTGCCCGCATCGTGACAGACGTCCTCGCGACCACCGCCATGTTGTTTTTTTTTTCCGCCCGGCGAACAAAAGGTTTCCGATTGAGCAAGTTTCAATAATATTGGAGACGGAGCGATGCAGATAGCACCGGGACGTCACACAACAGTGACGTCACGACTCGCTCTGGTAGAGATGTCGCAGCCTCCGTGTGGCTGGACCACAGCAGCTCTAAAATACGCTTTCTTCGCAACAACAACATTTTGTTTAAATATGGCTCACGACAACTTAACTTTGCTTCAAGGGTATTAAGATTGTGATAACTAAATCCTTCAATACAGCGAAGAAAATGTAGAAAACTCGGGTTGTGTTTTCTTTGAAAATAATATGTTTATTTGTGCTGAAGACAACACTTTTTTTTCACCTGACAGTCGTTTAAAAAAACCGCAAAATTCTTCGCCATAAAGATTTCGAATAAAGTATAATTTATATAGAGGGTGATATATCGCGGGAAAACTTCACTGTTTACTGGGCTTCAACGCACGTTCAGTTTACCAGAAGATTACTGGCTTTCGCCTTTATGTGGAGTTGTTGCCCTATTTGACTGAGCCAATAACAATCCCGCTGTTGTAATATTTGATGCTTATTATTGGTCTGCTGACAGCTACGTTGTGTCAGACGTACATCATCGAATCATATGTGTTGTAATTAACTACAGTGTTTTCAAGGATATGTTGGCACAAAACATTTTCACGATATACCAACCTCTCTAATAATTTATAATAATACAATTTTTCTGACGTGCAACTTTTAAACAAAAACTGTCCTTGCGGTAAATTTGTTTTGCATTTTTTTAGCACATATATTTAAACAAACATTTTGCTATGGCAAACAAAGTGTTTTTAGATTGTTCCCGTGCTAATAGCTCATTACTGCAACGAAGGAATTGTCGCCTTTGGCGAAAATTACTTAATATTCCGGCCTCGTCGACAACCTCAAAAAGATAGGACTTCATGTCAGCTCCCGAAACATCGTGAAAAGTATGTCTTTAGAAATCTACTGCGTTCTAACGTGTCTTCATAATTGTGTCGTCTAGTGTTTTGTCTGTGACGTCGTTGTTATCCTGTCTTGTGTCCATTATTGTCTTCGTTCCAGTATTGTCTGTGCCGTCTTAATTGGGTGTGTATTGTTTTTTTACAAATTATTTGGTTTGTTTTTCGACCTGTATTTTTGTATATTTATTATTTGTTGTTGACTGATTCATTATGGCGGGTTATTCCATGTTCTGTTGAAATTGGTTTATGAATGTGTTGACTACAGCTAAACTAGGCATATTTTCTAATTTTTTTTTTCGTTTATCGTTTGTTTATCTTAGTTTCATATTATATTTTTTCGGACAACATATATGTAAAAAAATTTGTTGTAACTGCTACAAAATATTTTGTGGTTATTTACCCTGCAAAATTTATTTACTGGTTACTACAAAATCATGTCGTTGACACCACTAAAATATTGTGGCCACGCAAAATAATTTTGCGGTTAGTACAAAATAATTTTGCAGGGAAGACTTTCTACAAAGTTTTTCTTTCAGTGTAATATTGCAATAGCGTATGACCACTACAGTACAGTGCGTTAACGTATGAAAATACTGTACCTAGAACCGTCACTTGTCAGCAGTTTGCTATCTAGTCAGACAGGGTGTTAAGAAAACATTAATATTACAATTACGGTAAATAAAAATTGCTAAAATGTGTTATCACACGAATACGGTGTCTGACAATAATTTTGTTCGGTTGTTGTTACATCACAGGGATCTATCAAACAGTATAGAAAAATCGTACTTTTACCATAAAAAAGCTTGTAAAGTCATGTCAAAGGCACTACAATAAGAATGTCACATGTCATTACAGTGGTCTTAAATTTTCCAAATACCTGAGACTAGAGGTACACGATGTGAAACAAAATTACCTTCGATGGCCTGTTAAATTTTCACAATAATTTGTAATTTTACCAAAAAATTCTATAAACTGGTTACCAAAAATTTTTTCTTGCAATTTTTTATTCTTTTGGGAACTGATTTCTTCTGTGCAAAAGTAACGTTTTTTTTTTTTTTTACTGTGAACCAATCTTACAATAATAAACACTACACACAGGTGTATAAGATAAATCTTCGGTTATTCTGGGTTTAAAAATATTTCTAGACTAACTGAACCTTTTTTTTTTTCGCCGTTGCGAGCGAATGATGCGTGTTGCAGGAAACCCCACAGTGAAACAAAAAGAAAAAAAAGCATTAGCTGTTGTCAACAAGCATATTACATTAAAACAAGCAGACAATTGGTTCCGGAAATGACTGTAGTTGTATATGAAATACGACACGAAACAAAAAGTAAAATAGCAATAACCATTAAACTTAATTCAGGAATGGAATACAGTCGTTGTATGAAGAAAAACGACATAAAAACAGGAACAATAGAATAAAACAACGAATTATGGCGAGATATTTGAATGTTTGTTACAATGGTACTTGATAGTCAGAATGTATGAGCTTAATAACATAAGTAATTGTTTATAAGCAATGGTGTATGTTGATCAACCCATATATTCTTACTAACGAAATTAGGTGTATGAATAATGACGACAAAATAGACGAGGACAACAATGACAACACAAATTACAAGAGACACGAATGTATGTGAACGCAAGACGACACAACAAAGAAAAAACAGACGAAAATCCTTCCTACGACAACAGCTACTTTTCACAAAAATGTTTTTTAACATTATGCATTAGTTTTCAATACTTCATTTTTTTTAACTACGTACAACACTTGTTGTTTGAAAAAGTGATATTTTAAATTAGTCGGTTAACATAAATTAACTAAACTTGATTCCCCATATACGCTCTACAATCTGCATAGGTCCCTTAAGGCTGTTGAAGAGTAATTTTTTTCTAAGTTTTAAGGGTTAACATTTTGTGACTTTACAACAAAGTAAATGTATTGAAATCACGAAACCAACCTAAAAGAATTTTTGTGTACTTTTCAAACACAACTATTTCCACATAAACACTAATATTGTGTAATTCAAATTTAATGAAAAACAGATATATTCGTATACATTGGCTCAGTGTGTCTTAAAGTCATAGCAAATTTATGAAGAAAATTATCTTGAATTGGATAATTAGTTTTCCTTTACTCAATGCTTAATCTTTACCTATTTTTTCCATAGAATTTTATCACAAATTAAAAAAAAATGCGTGTATGCAAACCTATTATCAAATTTACACGAAACTAACTTATCATGTACTGGAGTCTTTAACATTCATTGTGTGATGCAGATCAGTATATAGAACAGTTCTGAAATTTACATAGCAAAATATTACAACATAAACTGTCATATTTACAATAAATATTATTTTTAATGTGTTGTATCTTTTTGTACACTTTTCTCACAAGTACGTTATAGTATACAAGCTGACACCCGCGACTTCGTTTGCGGGGTTTTCAATTAAATGTGACAGTACTTATGAAACAAGAAAAAATAGAAAATTGCTAACGGTACACGGTCATAAATGACAGTTTTAGAACGTTTTGAAAAGTAAAATTGTTTCAGTAAATTTTTGTGTACACCGTTATGCCCTTGTACCAATATTTGTCCCCAATTTCCGGTTATGTCGATCCTCAGATTTTTACAAGTGGGAATCGTGGTGGATGATGCCACTGGTCAGTGGGTTTTCTCGGGGACCTCTCGCCCCACCCCCCCCCCTTTTTTTCAATCCGGCGCTGCTCCATACTAACGCCTAACGTCACACTTTCTCACCAGCGCTAAAGACCTCGATGTTAAACGCTGACAAAAATCTCTCACTCACACACCCTGTTTGTCCTCCTCCCTTCGTTTATTTTTACTAAACCAATTTTGTGGCGGTAACCTTCGAGAACGCACGCTCAACCACTCATCAAAGTCATTTTCATTAAATTTTTTGAGTAGCCTTTCTGCCCCTCTACCCCTGTTTTGTACCCCAACCTACCTTAGGGTATGAAGCTTCAAAAACCCTTTCTTAGTGCTCACCTACGTAACGAAACGAACACCGGCGCAAAATTTAACGTTTCTAGACGCACCGGTGCGCTTTGTCGAAGGCCTCACTCGTAAGTTTTGCAGCGATTTCGAAAATATTTTTTTAACGCAAAATAATGCGTATATCAAAAAATAATTCTGGCAGTTTTAGCACTTATACTTCATCGTTTGTATATGAATTTTTCTGTTGCAATAAACCAATCTGATTTTTAGATTTTTTTTTTTAGCAAACGGCACATTATTTTAAAAACCGCTCTGGCAAAACTGTGTACAGTATGACTGTACAAAGTCTCAAATTTTAAAAAAATATTCGAGTTATTTGCAATTGTTTGAAATAAATGGAAGATCATGGTTTTAATCAGAGTTCAAAGGGTTTTATTACATAGATAATTATTAAAATATAAAATTACGCTAAAATATATAAAATAGTTTTGACGACTTGAACCATTTGAGCTCGCTTCAGACCGTATTCTGGGAGTTCAGCTGTGTACAGCGATTATGCCTCATGCGCGTCACAGATATGGCCTTGACGAATGTGCTACGTGCGAAGACAGGTTTGCCGCGTCGTAATGAAGGCATCCTTAATAGCAGTGCATTCCAACCTGCGGAATTCATTAAACCGGGAGCGAAGGAATCACTAAATATTGGCAATTTAAAAAACGTGTTTTCCCTCCTCGCTAGTTGTTTAGCATCGCATCAGCGCACTTCCCGTAGTCGCTCGCAAACCGTCATTATTTCCCCGGCGCTAACTGCTGGGAAGTGCATGCTCGCCTCATTGACACTTGGTGCGAATTAATTCACACATGCTGCGTTCACACAGTCGTGCACCTGTGTATCGTTACACTCGGCTGGCCTAGCACACCACGTCTACTGTGTGAACGTTGACTCTACTGTATGGTAGATAAATAAACGCTGAAAACATCAAATGATTTCTACGTTTTTTTCCGAAGCCAATATTGATAAAATACTCAATGACAATCCTAGATAATGGTATTTGCCAACTTTATGAGTAAATATTTATCCAGAATTACTAATTCGCTACGCGTGATATCTTGCTCCGCAGTTAAATGCACGAGGTTCCGGCGTCAGAGATTGTGCCTCAGAAGTTCGTAACACTGGAAACAATTTTGTTTAAAACGTTGGCAAAAACTGTTGTCTAGGATTTCTATTGTTTAATTTTCGCAAATTGGCTTCAAGAAACCTACAGTTATAGATTAATGCTGTTAGTGTTGAATTATGTACCACACACTCTTAAAACTCTGACGTTGACTAACTCAGAGACAACGCACAGCTTAAACATATTTAAATACTATAAACCACATAAGTCATGAATTTAAAAGTCTAGTCTCGGCATCAGTCGCCATATTGATTTTTTTCCCCACTCTTATGAAATTCTCAGAAGAAAAAATTTACATCTGCTATCATGATGTCAATTCAATTTACCTTGCGCTACAATAATATCATCACAGATAAACTTTTAAGGTGCATTTAAGCCGCCATCAGTACAGCAATTTTGTTTATATTCATAGTTTGCTAGACTGATAGCGACTTAAATATACGTTAAATGTTCAACTGCGGTGTTTTTACTTAGCGCAAGGTAAATAGAATTTATATTATAGTTACAAATTTCACATCTTCTTTCTCGGAATTGCATAGGAGCGAAAAATAAAATAATTAAATGTGGCAGCTGATGCCGAACCTTAAAAGTGTTTCACTAAACTACCACAAAATAGACATTTTACGTGACACGAAGTCACTCCCAGCTGTCACAGAGTTACCCGGTTTACGGGGTCGATAATACTTTTTTCTAGGGGCAAGTTTACCCAAACTGGTGCAGTGGATACCCAGTTTACGGTACTCTACATTAATTAAAAATTATTTGTAAAATATAACAATGAATAATTTTATCGGATATTACTCCATGTATTTTTATTAAAGTGTGAACGAATCCTTGTACATGATATAAGTTCGGAGTGTGTAGCAACCTTGGTTGTCACAGTTCCTGCTCCAGTCGCCAGGCTTTGTCGTCAAAACTGACGCACGACAAATTTTCATATCATTGTTAACAATTGGTAGGTAATTTATTTACTTTTAATATTTTGAATCCGATCAAACTTAATTTTTAACTTTTCAAAACGTAATAACCGTAATGAATGTGAACATTTAATTACTACTCTTGTCAGAAATATTAGTGACGTTTTGACTATGCCCACTGAAATAACTGTTTTATTGGCAGTTATATTTGTGACTTGATAATAATTTTTTTTTGTTTCATAACTACAGCGCCGATACTATAAAAAATCTGCGTATATTTTAGAAGCGTTATCTGAAATTAAATTCAAAATAATGTAAGCAATTTATAGACATATGAAGTTGTTTTGGGCAGATTCGTATAAGAAGGTGTCGACTTTGTACAAGTTAAATTCTACCAAGTCGCAATTTAAAAAATTAAAAATTTGCAACGGTGAGATGCTACTACTGTAATCTGTCGTAAGGATTGCCTTTCAAAGACGTAACACGTCGTTACGTAGGTTTAGTCAAAGCTCAGTTCTTCAGTTCACGAGCTAACTTATTTGATATACTGAACCTAGATAAAACAATAAAGAATATAAGAACTTTAATGTTCGACGTCCTGAACGAAAGAAAATATAACTATGTAAATGCGGCCATATTTTGTATCTCCTATCAGAAGTACTTTTAGGCCTAACCTTGTTTTGTTTTGCGCAGAATACTGTTATTATTTTATTATTTTGTAAGAATGAGTAATTTGCTTAAAACATAGAAAATCATAAGTTATCAGTCAGGAAATTTTCACCTAGACAGGTTTACCTTTTTCACCAGGTTTTAGTGAATGAATAAATGATGTAATTTATCAAGAAAATTACGTCAAAGTGGTAATCATGACGATTGTACTTAGAAAGTATCGTAAAAAAATTGACTAGAATTTTGGAAGTCACTATTGAAAAAACTTAAAATGATTAATATTCAACCATTTTTAAACCCACTTTACGATAAACTATTTGTATCAATCGAATTTTTGGTACCAGTCACTCGGTAAACGAAATATTTCCACAAAGACGAGAATTTTCAGTGTCGCTTCGCGCACTTCACGCCGCGTCCGACGCGTTATTGAGAATCCACCACGGCGAGATTGTAACGGTTATCCCAGAGAGGCGCTCGGCGTTGTGATCGCGTGCGCCGAACGGCGGCCATTAACCAGCGTTTGGGCTCGAACCACGGAGCACCGCCAGGAAATCTATTGTCCGTAACACGGCCGAGCTAATGAGCGGTCTGGCCTAACCACCCACCCCACACCCCTGCGAGGGGCCAGCATTTGCATTTTGCATGACGCCATATTGGGGGTATAAGGGGATAGTGTGGGAGGTGAGGGGGGTGGTCAGCCCATTTCCTCTCATCTGAGGCTCGCGTGGGAAGTGTTAGTGGACGGCTGTGAGAGAAGACGGCCAGGGGTGGCCACCCCCTGCGAGCAACAAGGGTGTAACTACCCCTTTGTACAGTAACCAATACTCTCTCTCTCTTGACTCTCGACTCTCTCTTGACTCTCTACTCTCTCTCGCTCTCTCTCTCTCTTGACTCTCTACTCTCTCTCTCGCTCTCTCTCTCTCTCTCTCTCTATATATATATATATATATATATATATATATATATATATATATATATATATATATATATATCGCACCCCAATGCAATACCAACATAACTCAAAAATCAAATTTTTTTATGTACATGGTGAATGAAATACATTATGGTTTTCTCTGCCTAGTACAATATTAACATAACCAATAAAAGCATTCCCAAAATAAAAAAAAAATTGTTCTGGACATTTCTGCCAAGTAACAGCAATTATAAGTGCGAGACTAACATTTTTAGTATTTATGTTGCATTAGTATAAACACAAATATTATGTTTCAGTGCAGTACTAACACATTTTGAGTTGTGTTGGTTGGTATTACACTGCTATCATTCAAAAATTGAAAATATGTACTTATGTACAAATGCATTTATCTCAAAGTGACATGTTTCGAGATATGGTATGTTAGAATTACTTTGGGGGTGCGATATATATATATATATATATATATATATATATATATATATATATATATATATATATACACACTCACACACACATTTAAATCACGGCGAAAGGAAAGCCAATCAAATGTTAAAGGCATGAGGAATAAATATAATTGTAACCCACAGTTTTTAAATATTTGATATTTATGCAGGACCGTAATCGTTATCTCATACTGTACATTCTAATATAAGAGATTAAGTGATATGACCACAAATGGCAGTGCAGTGCAATAATGATTCTATTTCAGACGACGCTTCGTAGCTTATTGCACCAATTAAATAGTCATATATACAATTTTTATTATTGTGTAGTTGTTTGTTTTTCATCAGTTGTATACTATAGTAACTAAAAACATAATTTATAAACAACGATGATTTTAGTTAAATTTCTTTGTCAAATGACACCTTATCTTGAAATGTGCATACCACAGTTGTGATACACAATTGGTTACAACTGTTTCTCTTCTCTCCATGTCCTCCACCCAAAGTTGGTCGTATTTGTAAAATTGTATTCGTCGTAAACACCCCTAGATTTTCTAATGAAGTTATAGCATAAGACGTTAAACAGAGAAAAATAATTGGGAAGGTATTCTATTTGGGATGGCATGGGGTCAAAACAATTTACATATATACACGCACACACATACACATTTCTTCTTGTGTTTAGAATTTTAAATTAGATAATTTTTCGTATTTTATAGTAATTAATGCGTTCACGTCAGCTTCAAACTCTGCAGCTATATTATATATATGGAATGTCTATACCACTTAGTCCTACAATCTATTTATTTTCCTATGAGTAGTATGTTTATTATTTTTATAATTGTCTAATTATGTAATTCGGAAATGCTTACAAATGTAACATTTATACCATTATGTTTATTTTATTTTTTCAAAGACATAAAATAGCGTAGCCAATGTCTGTGATTGTTAATTATATTGTTTATATATTGCGATTTTTTTAATAATAATTATAAAAACAATCCTTGGTAATTTCACAAACCTTTGCCAATGCAACGAGTAAACAAGTTGACAAATTTAGGCTAATCTGGTTTTATGACAGCTGTGGGTAACATACTCACACCTGAACTGGCTAAACTTGTAGTCGTGTATGCCGTAGCGTAGTTACTTACGCGCCGGTTTACGCTGTGTCGTGTGTGTGTGTGTGTGTGTGGGAAGGGGGGGGGGGGAGGTAGGCAGTATTTTTTTTTTTGTATTTGTACCAGATATTTTCTACATAAATTGTGACTAAATTTAGTTCTTCGCAAATATATTTACCTGTCATAGTTTTTACATAATGGGGTGTTAAAAGAAAATAATGTTCGTGTCAGAGGTTTAAGAACCTATAAACAATAACTAAATAACAATATTTGTATTAGGATAATGCCGAAATTTAAAATTAAAATTACAAGTAATGAAATATTTTTATAAATTCAAAAAATGTATATTTTGTAGTTTTATACAGGATACCATGTGCGATCTGTGGGAATCGTACTGGGTGATACCGCTGGTCGAGGGGTTTTCTCGGGGCTCTCCCGTTTCCCACGCCCTTATCATTCCGGTGCTTCTCCATACTCACCTCACGTCACCCCTCACCAGCGTCAACCAAAATATCTCACTCAGCCCTATAGATTAAGCCACTATTGGCTTAGTTTTAGTTATTACTTGTATATTCGATTGACGGTGTTCAAGTGGCAAAAATGCATAATTTTATATTTGTACGACGTGCGTTAGTTTTATAGACGTTTCTTGTGATTACATTTACCACTTGTAAGAAATATGAGGACGCATAGTCTTCCCATAACGACATGTCAAAGTCAACATTTGTAAGTTATAGGAACATACAAATTAGGAAAACCAACTGACTTACTCGAACGAAAAAACGTACACTGAAATCAAATATTATGGACCATGTGCTGAAATAATGAAAAACTTTCAAAGAAATTCACTTTGCATTTTTTAAGAACTGTCAAATGAAGGAAATTGTCATTACACTGAGCTTCTGAAAATTTCACGTTTTAAGAATTATATTTAGCTTTTTTAATCTCACTTAGGGGCTACCAACTCTATTGCCACGGAATCGAAATGGGACATTGTGTTAGTATGGAATAAGTTTGGTCGATATCCTTGAAAAAATTAATTGAAATGCATTCAGAAGTATTGTCGTAAAATATTATATGAAAGTTTCATTTACTAATATTTTTTTTAAGAATACAGAATTATATTTTCATATTTATGCGGTTACAAAGTAAAGTTATTGCTTTAATTAAGTGAAAAATTGTGGATATGCGCCATTGCAGCTCTATATTGTCATTTCAGAAAACCACGAGTGAACGTAGAAAACAATAAAGGAAAAACAAGTTGAATTGGCTGCTGCGAACACATACAGAGATTTTTAAAAAATCCTGAAGAATTCCAGGAGGAATTAAGAGGAATTGTGTTAAATCCCAGAAAAAAAATACATTTGGCAAAACTTATGTAATCAAACAATAAATGGCTGGGTTTCTTAACGTTAAAGGTCCCGTTAATTTTAACGTATATTACTTTTAAATTGAATGAGTTAAATGAATAAGCAATCAACTGAAAATAAACAGATATAAGGCCTACATTTTAATGAGCTCATAATTTTTAAGTACTGTTGCAATGAGTAGTATATCGTACGTTTAGTGATACTAAAAAATCGTAATAATGTTTAAAACGAACGTAGATTCTAATAAACTGCAGTATCCTTAGCCTACTATTATTAGATGACAGGTGCGAAGAGTTTTGGAGCAGTCTCCGAAACGTTGCAATTTGTTTTGTCGCAAGGAGACAAATGTGCTCGTCTGTTCTTTCATTTTCTTACTTCATTTATTTTTATTTTAGAGGGTTTATTAACGTCCCCCGGTTGTATGCAATTTTCGGTCTTATTGAGGGAAGGTTCACAAACTAACTAAACCTAATAAAACGACACAAACATCTATGCCCGTACTGGAATTCGAACCCAGGACCTCCCGAAACGTAAACTGACATGCTGCCGATCATGCTACGGGGGCCGGCCATTGTCTTGTCCGCAGTTACTATGTTATTTGTCTACATTCGCTTTCCTCAAAGTGTCTGTGCTTCTGCCGCGTCGTTTACATCAAGGTTTTTTTTTGTCGTTTGTTTTGTTTTGTCTGTTTGTTGTACTTATTTATAGTCTGTTGTTACGAACTTACTGACGATATTTCTTTTACGGAATAATCTTCGTTACTTTTTTTTTGTTTGTTTTTCGGTGTTTGGGTGCTCGTTTGTGTTAAAGTATTTTCTTGTAACTCACTGACTGAATTCCTTGTGGAATTGTATATCAAGATGAGTATTCATGGATATACGCCATTGCTTGCGAATGTTTCAAAGTCGCAAATAAACCCACAAATACATAAAAAATACAAATAAAATAAAAAATTCAAGAAAATTTCGTCATTTTGTTGCATTTTTTTATTTTCTTTGTATTTTTATGTTTTTGTGATTTTATCTGCGACTTTGCAACTTTCGCAAACAATGGCGTATATCCATGAATACTCATCTCGTCATACAACCCCATTGCAAAAATCTTTCAAAATCGGAATTGTATATGTTTACCTTTGTTTGCCAGTTGCAAAAAAAAAAGTCCTTTTGTTTATCTACTTGTCTGTTTGTTTGTGTGTATTCTCTGGTTTTCTGTGACACACCATTTGCTGCAATGGCATATGTCCAAAACACGTCTTTAGTTTGTTAGTATTGTAACAAGTCTTACGTCTTGTGTTACGTAAACTTCCTCTAATATCGACATAAAACCTTCAGTGCAAGCTTGAGCCTAGAAAACACTTAAAATTTTTCCTCGATTTTCCGTATTGCTTTTACAAAAATGGTGCAGAAATTTTCATTCGCGATTGAATTTTAGTCTAATGAACAGAAAAAACAGTTAGTAACTGAGATTTATTTTTACAGTTGTTAAAATTCTGGCAGTACTGTCGTTAAAATAATATTCGTAAATAAAATGATGGCTAGTGATTTTAGAAAAGCTCCTTGTTTTATGTAACGATTCGTACGCATTTCGCAATAACTAATGTTTGTTATGTACATATTTTATATCGATATTTAGCATGATAATTTAATTTTGTTTCAACCTTTTTTTTTTAAACTAATATCCTTGTAGTAATACTTCAAAGTACAAGTTAAGTACACTAGAAGTTGCAAAAAGACACCAGACAAAATGCGAACGATCTAAGGTACCTATTCTCCCAGACTTAATTTAAATTAAGTTCTTTGTTATTCTTTTGTTTTTGTGTCTTCTTTGTTCATGCAACGATTACATCCCGTTCCGGAATTAATTTGTGTTGTTATTGCTCTATTTTTGTTTTGTCTTGTCTTTCTTAATGCTACTGTATTCCTTTCTGTAAGTATGTGTATACGTTTGTTGATAACAGTTATACTGGCATTTGTTTTTGCTTTTTGTATTATTGTGGGGTTTTTATGCATCTCCGCAACGATCGCTAGCAATGGCGTTAGCCCACAAAACGGTTCAGTTTACAATATTAACCAATTTTAGGAATCGTTCAATTTGCCAATCGAAAGTCTTGCTATATCTCGATTAACTAGTTCTTACGATACTTCATAGTAACTAATCTTAAAGTTACTTTTAACGGAAATTATTGTTTTTCGTAATATTGCCTTGCTGTTACAATACATACACAGTAAAAAAAATTGTACTTTTACAAAAAGGTTTTTGGAAACCTGATTACAAAAACAATTTTTGTAACACTACAAAAATGTTTTGGAAAATTTACAAAAAACTTGTACGTTTACAAATTTCTTTGTATATTTACAAACATTTCTGTAAATCTACAAAAATTGAGCATATTTACAGCTAATATCTGGTTCACTTTACAACAATTATTTGTAGTGTTACAAGAAATTATTTTGGAAACTAGTTTCCAAAAAATTTTTTTTGTAGAAGTACGAAAGGTTTTGTAAAATGTGACAAGTCTCCTAGGTTTATTTTGTTCCAAATCGAAAAATTTGCTCATTAGCATTTCTTTTACTAGTTCCTAAAGGTGTTTACAATATTTGAAACCACTTTCAGAGGTTTCTGACATTTCACTTTTATTACCTGACTGATAATGTTATGATATTAGTTTACAAGATTTTGCTTGTAAAAATACTTTTTTTACTGTGATGTTTAGTACGTTTACCCCCTTCTGACATATTTTCAATTTTATTATGAAAGTCGTCGCCCTCTTTTTAACATGATTTAATATAAAGTAGGGGAAATATGATTGATTAGTTTGTTACTTCCGCTTAATGACAGAACGGTAACCATGACGTGCCTCTTGAAGATCCCACATCCGAGACACGATCGGAAACTGAGCAAAATTCCATTAAAATAAGTACAACATAAAATTTTCAAACTCTAATATTTATACCAGTGTTGTGTTAACACTTTCAAAGTTAATTCAAGTTACGTTTAAATATTCGTCGTTAACACCGCCACAGATTGTTATCTTCGAAAACTTTCACTTCCGCTTATTTTTTGTGAGTCACGAAGTTTAACAATAATTAATTTAAAATTATTGCAACGAATGATTGAGCGGAATATTGTGAACATACATTGTAGTTGCATGTCGTCGCGGAAAACCAAGAGCAAGGCAAGGAAATGAAATTTAAAATGAGCCAGTTTAGCTGCAGTTAATATATAAACAAATAAAATCTAATAATACGGTGTATGCACATGTAATTATTGTTTGTTTCCTCGTAGTATATGTGTTATACCTTTCATGCGATTACGATGCAACTGTGGTGAATTGTTGGTGCGTACGTAAAGGTTTCTGCCAAAAACAAAATTTTGGGGGAGGGGTAAAACGGGGGTGGACTGTCATAACGGGTGCCCAGAGGATTCAGTGAACCCCCCCCCCCTACGGTGTGTTGTGCTTGCGCCCGTGAGGGGAGAGGCAAAACAGGGTACAGGGGTAGAAAAGTGCATCCAACAAATTTTATGTACATCGAAATGCGTGCCTGGATTGCTAGTAAATCGTAAGAAAATCTCACAAATTGTTATGTGAAATCACAACAAAAATTAAAAGCTAAAACTAAAATTTTAACAGGAAAAAAACGTATCACAGGCCAGACAGCAGAATTACTGAGGCGAAGAAATTTACATGCAAGGCCGGATGACAGCGGTGACACAAGAATAGACGAAGATACAGAAGACCACAGTTAGGCCACGAGACCCTATTAATGCTATCTCAGTAAGCTATATATTTTTTAATCCAGAAAGGTATCGCAAAATCGTTACATAGAAATGTTGGAAATGTGTTTGTAGGAGTAAAATTTATTTTCACAACATAATTTTTTATAATTTCGGCTAGTTAATGACTTCAAGACAAATTAATTAAGTCCATAATTAGCCAAATTATACAAACTTATGTTATGAGAAATTAAGCTACATACTACAAACGATTTCCAGCATTCGAGAGTTGAGATTCATAGTGGCGTAAATAACAATTATTTAGTAGTGTCGTTTTTGTTCATAATATTCACATTTTACAATATAATATTCTGTTACAAATATTTCACTCTTAACTAAATTTCTGCATTCCACTTGAGTGTTGCAAGAATGTATTTTGCATGTGATTACAAAAAAATTGTTCACGAGGAAATTATTTCAACTGATAAACAGAACAGATTTTTGGACATGCGCTTTTGCGGGAGAATGTTGGCGTATTGCAGAAACACCCACAATAAAACAAAAAAACAAAAACTAAGGAAGAAAAGCCAGTAAGCTGTTGTCAACAGACATAAAATGTTTTGTGTTGTTTTGAATCTGTTCTTGTACTTGTGTCGTCTTCTGGGATATGACTACATTCCTATCAGGAATTATCTGTATGTTTTATGCCTGCTGACTACAGCTTACTGGCGTTTCTTCCTTTGTTTATTTTTTTGTTTCACTGGGGGGGAGGGGGTTTCTGCGACACGGTAACATTCGCCCACAATGACATTAAGTCCTAAAAAACTGTTCTGTTGCTAGTACGAACCCATTGCAACAATCGTTTAAAGATTATCTCAACTGACTTACGCCACTATAAATATAAGCCCCTCAATTCTATGCGACAGTTATGCGATATCTACTCCCTTTCTGGATTTAAAAAATTAAACTTGCAAAAACAGAGTAATAGGAACTTTTAGTCTTAAGGCCTTATTTATTAGTTTTGCAAAAATTTAGAAAATATTTTTTTATTGTTACCCAATACTCATATCAAAATTTTGCTCCACAGTTTTGACACTAATATGTCATAATTTGTAGCTGAATTTTTTGTAGCAATGTCCTGAACGGTTTTTCAGATTTCGTCCCCCAAAGTACCAGTTTTTTTTTTGTCGTGAAAATGAGCCAAAATGAAGCCAAAACTTTTTGCTGACGAATAGTATATTATTTAAAAAAACGCATCCACAACATTGTGAATCGTGTGACTGCACATTGTCTCAAATATTTTCAAAGCTTCTGTTTAAAAACTATTTAAGTTATTGGTTCCAGTCTGAAAAAAAAAAAACTAAGTAACCAGCCGTTAAGGGTGTTCAAGTGCGATAAAACCATAATTTTATACTTTTTTTTTATGAAATAGTGATAGTTTTGTAGACGATACTCGTGAGTACAGTTTCCTCTTAGAAAACCGTTGTAGCTCTCATAGTTTTCTCATAACGGTGCGTCAAAGTCAAAATTTGCTTGTTACGCTGCCATGCAAATAGCGAAAACTAACTGATCTACTTAAATGAAATAATTCACTGTGAATTAACATCCCGTGAGCTCTGAAATAAAAAATTTTAAAACCCCCAACGTAACATTTTGAAATTTTTTTAAAAAGATCGCAAAAGTAAAACAAAATTGTACATTCAACATTTATTTAAAATATAAAAATTGTTCAGAAGATATTTTCTAAATGCTTTATTACGTAGCCCATGGTATGTTATTACACTGTGAATTATTTCACTTACGTAGATCAATTTGTTTTCACTATTTGCATATCAGCAGAACATGCACATTTTTACTTTACTTTGACACACCGATATGAGAAAACTATGACAGCCAAAATTGTTTTGTAAGAGGAAACTCTACTTACAAGTTTCGTCTATAAAACTAACACTATTTCACAGAATTATAATATAATTATTTTTTCGCACTTGGACGCCTTTAAGGCCTTGTTACGGAGTTTTGCAGTGATTTCGAAAATATTTTTTTTTTATTGCTACCTAATACTCATATCAAAATTTCGCTGCACAGTTTTGACACTTTTATGTTTTAATTTGTAGCTAATTTTTTTTTGTAGAATTATACTGAACGGTTTTTTAGATTTCATTACCCAAAGTACCACGTTTTTTGTTCAAAATAAGCAAAAATGAAGGAAAATATTTTTTTGCTGGCGAATGGTACATTATTTTTAAAAACGCGTCCACAGTATTGTGCATCGTGTGATAGCACATTGACTCAAATTTTTTCAAAACTTTTGGTTAAAAAATATTTGAGCTATTGGCACCAGTCTGAAAAAAACTCGGGAACAAGCCCTTAAGATGCGCAAGCTCGTCGAAGAAAACAGTGTTGCCAGAGCAGGAGAGACTCGCTAGTTCGCGCCGAGGCCTCGTGTAATCCGCGACTATAGCGCGGGCCGTAAGGTGCCACCTGCCTCTGACTTTATACTCGCTCATAATTGCCACTAGGGGAGGGGGTGAGGGTGAGGGGGTTGTGAGCAGAAGAAAGGAAGAAGCTAGCCTCGGCAGGTGCTCTCGACTGGCGATTCAATTACCTCCGTCGTCCAGGCGGCCGGCCGAGCGCGCCCAAGAAATGTTTTATTGGCGCCATTACTGTTGGGGCCCCGGCCCGCGTAATTGCGGTCGCGTGCCTGTTTCTGTAACTGAAACTGTTTGCTCGTCTTGTAGCCGCCTATCAGGGGCCTATCTCGCGCCTGCACGCCACGCGGCCCGGAGCACCCCGCGACAACCCCGCACACGGAAGCCAGGCAGGAGGAGTCCTCGACAGGCGCATGGACGGCGTTGCAGCGTGTCACGTGCATTCTTTACTACGCAAAACCGCTTAAATTATTCATATTATGTTTATCTACGAAAATAACGCAAACTTGAAACTATGCTTCTATGTTATCAAATATTCAGCACACTTGTTAGAAACACGTTTATCGGCAGGAGAGTCAAATGCACTCCCCCTCCCCCTTGGATGTAGAATTTTAAATGCATAAATGTTATTTTTGTTATTTAAATAATATTAACTTAAGCACGTAAAACTAAAGTTGTATTATTAAAGTTTCTAATGTACACATGCTCAATTAATTAAAAAAAGATGCAGCAAGGTCACTGTCGCCGAAAAAAATCTTGCCCTCCTACCCAAAAAAAACCTGAAATGACGCCCCTAATTATGGGGCCACTCAAAATGGCTAAAAACTGTTTTTTTTTTTTTTTTTTTTTTTTTTTTTAGACTACTGTAACTCCGAAAATATTACCTGAATTCGTAAACTGCAAAGCGAGAGCCATGCGTTGGTCTTTACATCATACTACTGAAAAATAAAATGTAGTGGTCACCACTTAAAGTCCCTTAGGAAAAAGACTACAAGGAAAACTTTGCACGCCAGTTTGACGCGCTGCGAATAGAGGCGATATGCTTCTCGTCAAGCATGGGACACTGGCTCTTATAGCTACGCTGTTCCCGCGCGTCAAAGGTGGAACTTCGACACCGGCGAAGACTACATAGTTTCTACTTGTGTTAGCGTTATTTATGTTTTACGTCCAAACGAGAGCAGATATTTACAGATTTTGTTTAAAATCGTCTTCTCCACGTTGGCTGATATTTTTCAAGGCAGTAAATCTATGGCACAGACTAAATAGTAATACAGACGTGAAATGACGTGGCGGCTCGTTTGATATAGGCGAACTTGGCCGCGTATTGGCTGACCGAGGTTGTTCATTCCAGCCCCGTGTATGTTTGGTTTCTGCATGTTACGACACGTTTCCTATTGGCCTGGCTGCCGGCTAGCAGGGCAGTCGCTTTACGCTGATTGGCTGAAGGCGTATCCGCCATGTTGCTGGCCAGGGAAGCCATTTTGCTGGCGTGTGAGACTGAGTTCGCTGTCCTACCAGCTATTTCACTTCTGTATTCCTAAAT
>PNEQ01076881.1:35694-68195 GCA_003012365.1 Medauroidea extradentata | reverse complement strand
CAGCGTGTGGAGGTTAAACCCGCTTATCACAGACGTGATGTGTGGCAGCTATCCGTGTACTGATTGGCACAGTCAAATGAATTAACGACTCTGCACAAAAACACTCTGTCAATAGCCATGAAGTTGAACTGCAGGTGTGCACGTAAGACACTGAAACAAAGTGGGGCAAAAATCTTTTCGCGAAAACTACCGGGCCCTAACTATAGGTAGGGATCTTGATTTTCGCGAAAAAATTGTGCCAACTTTCCGTTAGTGACTCACGTGCACATCTGCAGCTCTGCTTCATAATCAGTGATTGGACGTCTTAGCTGTGACGTGTCTTAGTGTTTTACTGGCAAATCACAGACTTGTCAAGTTGTAGTAACTTTACTGTGATTGACGAAGTCAAATGACAGCCATCACTTCACAAAACCACGCTGCCAACAGCCATGAAATAAAACTGTATGTATGTCACTGAAACAAAGTGGGGCAAAATTCTTTCCGCGAAAATCAGGGGTCCCAAACTATAGGTCTGTATAATTGGCCGTTGACTTACTCGACACTTCCTGGAAACAGCTGAGCCAATAATAAAAATGTAACTAAATGCAGGCCCATCTCACAGTGTCAGCGAGCAGCTAATAAAAAGCTGTTGTCTGCACGATTTCACATATATTCTTGGAAGCTAGCCGACGAGTCAAGTAACCCGCGAATTTTTTTCCGGTCTCTACCAACAGAAAAAAAGCCGAAAGGCCGAAACGCAACGCGCCATTTTCGCGTCCCGTGTACGAAGACGACTTGTAGTCACTAGGTTAGTTCTACTACAGGTTCGGAAAATTATCGCACTTCTGACAACCGAGTTTGGCCAGTGAATTTGTAAGGTAAACTGAACAGTCTCCCGGAAAAAATTTTTATATAATAATATAGTCTACATAGATGCTGGCTTTAATAAAGTGGTTTCATCGGCATCGTGACATAATACCGAGAAGTATGAATGGTCGCATGTCATGCTCTTTTTAATATTATTAGTTTATGGCAGTTGATGTGTATTACTGTCGATTAATTAGGGTGGTGACCACACAGCAAATCAAAAGTTTAACAAGCACAATTAGGGAATATATTCACTGAACAAAGCGTGGATGTGATAGTTTCAGACACAGTTGTTGCATGCTGTTATGCCAAAAATTCAAGTTGCAGAAATAATTTTTTCTCAACAGTTGAAAATGACCTCCACCGATGAAGTATTAAAAAAAAATGTTCTCTTGTACTGATGTTTTCGTTTAAGATGTTTTACTGGCGCAGAGAAAAGATGCGGGGCGACGAGTAATACAGCCAAGGACTCGTACTGCATACGGGTAAAGAGTCAAACAGCCGTGTAAGTGGCCGAAGCGTACCGAGGAAGCCACAGCGTTTCTCCTGCAACCCGCTCACTGCAGATAAGAGAAGCGAGGTGGTGCGCACTCGCCACTCGCTTAGTCGCTTGCTTACCAGACTATTCGCGCGGCATACACATAATACATTCTCATATCTTCGCCTATGCTGCAGTGGGTGTCCACGCATGTCACTACATGCTGAAAAAAAAATCGCACCTATTCTCTTCGTTTAGCGACAGTGGACACGCATCTTTAAGGTATGTACCCATAGAGAGTAAAATATTCTTCTCACTCATGAAGTTCTGAGTGTCTGCTGGCAACCCTAAGGTCATAGGTTCGAATCTCTATCAAATCCTATACTCCGAGAAAATGTTCATGTTACCATGCGCTAATTCAAGAACAAGTGAACAGAAAGCACAGAAGAGAACTTTGTGATTTAAGAAAATTTAATGCAGTAACTTAAGATATTTAATTTTTTTTAGGGAAACGGATTGTCCGAATTTTACGGGAGAATTTGTTTTAAAGGAAAACTGTGTGTCTATGCGACTTTAAGGGGATTAATGGATAATTTTTTGCAAGTACTTTTCCGTAATTTCACGGAAACGTTTTCTATCTAGTGTAAGTTACATCGTGATTTATGGTCGGTTTACCCCTACACATTCACTTGACAAATGCGACAATTATTCTTACCTGCAGAAGAATAAACCTTATTAAAGGTAAGGTCGCCGAAACACCCGCAGCAACAATCCCACCCAGCCTCTCTCTCTCTCTCTCTCTCTCTCTCTCTCTCTCTCTCTCTCTCGCACACATACGTACAATTGCCGTGGCCATCTCTAGTCCACGAAGTCGGCTTTAGCCACAAGACAGATACAACCTCGCTATGATCGATCCACCTTCAGGCGCCAGAAACACCCACCTCATGTACTTCTCCGCAGATAAAAGTATTTTCGCAAACCTTCGCCCCCCGGCGTGGGAGGAAAATAACAATTTGCAGTTGTAATGGAATTCTCAACTTTCCTTTCTTATTAGTTTTATAACAAAGACAACAAAAAATATCATCGGTCTTAAAAACATGGGAATATATCTCAGTAAGCTGCACCAAATGTATTTAATTTATTTAGGTTACCACTGCCGTAATTGATATACCCCTTCCGAATAAAATTTATTATTTTGTAAATTTTTAGCCTACATTTCGAACGAAGAAGTAGGCTTATAAATAACCTTTCTGCCTGTGTGTGTGTGTCGCCTCCTAAAACTTTTAAACCAGTGGACCGAATTTCATCAAACTTTGTACACATGTAGTACTTAGCAACCTGACTAGACTCACATATTTCGTTTTCGCCCTTTTCATATTGAAATTAGCGGTAATTCAAACATATTTAGATCACGCTAGATATCTAAAGAACAATGTCTTAGAATTTCATCAAACATGGTGCACAAATACAACATACAAAGTTGATTTGACGTCGTGTATTTCGTTCATCCTGTGTCCATATTTTCAAAATTGCGGGCATTTTTATATTTTTAGCATAGTGTTACATATATTAGGAAGTATTATTCAGAATTTCATCAAACTTGACCCACATAAAATAAATAAAAATACTTTACTTTTGTGCACTTCGCTACCCTGTTTACAAATTTTCAAAATGGTGGCCATTGTTATATTTTTAGCATAGGAAAACATATGTTATTAATATTTTTCGGAAAATCATCAAATTTGGTACACATATACTACACACAAAGCTGACTAAACTATTGTGTATTTCATTAATACTGTGTTTACAGTTTCAAAATGCTGGGAATTTCTATATTTTAGCATAGCATAACAAAACTTAGAAAAATTTTTAAGAATTTCACCAAACTTGGTACACCTATACTACATATAAAGCTGACTTTAGTTTAATGGACTTCGTTCATCATGTTTTCATATTTTCAATATGGCGGCCATTTTATATTTTTAGCGTTGTATAACGTATCTTACGAAATATTTTTCAGAATTTCATCAAACTTAGTACACATATACAACGTACAAATCTGACCTGAATCTTGTGTATTTCGTTTATTCTGTATCCATATTATCAAAGTGCCGGCTTTTAATATATTTTAACATAGTATTGCACATTTTAGGAAACATTCTTTTAGAATCTCACGAAACGTGGTATATATACACTAAATACTAATATGACTTTACTTTTGTGTATTTCGTTCAGCCTGTATTAATATTTTTAAAATGGCGGCTATTTTTTTTTTTTCATTTTTGCATAGCATTACATAATGGTAGTCAATTTTTTAAATTTTGCATAATATGCCGTATATGTTGAATAAATTTTTAAGCATTTTATCAAACTTGATACACGTACACTAAAAAGCCTACAAAGCTGTCTTTACTTTTATTTTATTTATCACGTGTTCGTAATTTTAAAATTGCGACCATATCAATTTTGTTGTGTAACATGACATACTGGGGAATATATTTTACCGAAGTTCATAAATCTCGGCTCGTATATTCTAGTTATTTAGCTGGTTGGACTTTAGTGTATGTCGGTCATCCTTTGGTAATATTTGGAATCTGTGGCAATTTTTTATCTTTATAATAGAAAGACATATCATAAAATGTTTTTTTTTATTTTAATCAAACTGGGTAAGGGTATATTGATTAGTAAGCTTACTTATTTCTTGTGTATTTGGTTTATCGCATGCATTTATTAATATAATTCTATACTATTATTTGATGGACGCAAACAATTATAATCTCAGAGTTAATTTGCATCAATTTTGAGGACAGTGGGCTTATCAGTTTTGCTGTAACATCTTGTTTATACTGTAACCGACTTTTTTAGTGTATTTTCTCAGCAAAAAATTTTGTAACAGTTGCTATAAACAATAGTAAGACAGAACCAACAACGGAATAGTTCTCATATCAGCGCGGCAAACAAATTTTCTAATAACATCCCAGCAACATGCAGGGCTATTATATTAAATGTTTTCATCATTTAAATAAGTTTTGACAACTATCAATATTTGAGGCAGGATTTATTTAACATGATATAATTGACATCTCAGTTTAATGTTGGTGCCAGAAGTACTTTACGTCAAACGTGTGTATCCTTGGACTCAAAATGAGATGCTGAAATAACCGAAGTTTACCTCAGTAACAGCGTCTATATAAAAAGTGGCGGGCCTTGGCTCACACGCCACCCTTCGCATTCGTAGCAGTCCACAACTGTGTTGCGTATTTTTCTACGCTAAGTGTATTATCTTCTTTCGTTGGAGCTTCGTTCTTACCACATCTTCCTCGAGTTGCGTGGTCCGTTAAGGCCTTGTTACGGAGTTTCGGAATTTTGCAGTGATTTCGAAAATATTTTTTTATTGCTACCTAATACTCATATCAAAATTTCGCTGCACAGTTTTGACACTTATATGTTATAATTTGTAGCTGAATTTTTTTTGTAGAATTATACTGAACGTTGTTTTTTTTTTTTTTTTTTTTTTTTTTTTTTTTTTTTTTTTTTTTTTTTTTTTTTTTTTTTTTTTTTTTTTTTTTTTTTAGATTTCATTACCCAATGTATAACGTTTTTCGTAGTGAAAATAAGCAAAAATGAAGGAAATTATTTTTTTGCTGGCGAATTGTACATTGTTTAAAAAAACGCGTCCACAGTATCGTGCATCGTGTGATTGCAGATTGACTCAAATTTTTCAAAACTTTCGGTTAAAAAATATTTGAGTTATTGGCTCCAGTCTGAAAAAAACTCGGGAACAAGCCCTTAAGGGTGTTCAAGTGGGATAAAATCATAGTTTTGTATTTTTATTAAATAATGTAGGCTCTATAGACGATGCTTTTGACTGCAGTTTCCTCTCAGAAAACGATTTTAGGTACTCATAGTATTCTCACATCGGTGCGTCAAAGCCAAAAGTCATACGAATTTATTTACTTAAGTGAAATAATTTACTGTAAAATAATATGATGTGGGCTATGTTACAAAAACATATAAAAATTTCAGTGAAATATTATTGTATCTTAAAACATTGCTGAACTTGCAACCTTCTTCCTTAAGTTTGATTGTTCTTAATTCAAAGTAATACGTTGTGGGTTCTTTAATGTTTCATTACGTAGCACATTTGACGATAGTTAATCGTGAATGATTTTATTTACGTCAGTCAATTGATTTTTCACTAGATTCATGGCAACATAACATGAACATTTTAACTTTGAGGGCACCGGTATGAGATAAAACTATCCAAGCTAAAATTATTTAGTAAGAGGAAACTGTACTCACAATTATCGTCTACAAAATAAACACTTCTTCATTACACTATAAATATGTCGTTTTATCCTACTAGAACATTCTTAAGGTAACAGCCTACCCATACCGCCGAGCGGGGTGTAGAACAGAATTTCGGCAGTTACATGATCATTCAAAAATTGCTCAGCGTGTGTAAATTATGCCTGCTTAGGAAAAACATTTAACGGACGTAACACACGTGTCTAACCATTTCTGGTCCTCCATGTATCGCTAAAGTATATATTTACGCACCCGAAAATATCTAATATATATTTTTTTTGTGGTTGTGTTTCGGTATGAAAATGTAGGCACCTGATCTTGTAAGCGGTATTTGCGAATACAGCACATCTTTGACAATAATATTATGTTATAAAATAATATCTTTACCGGTGAATGTCTCATAGATACGAGTTGTCGGTGAGAAAACTGCACGCCAGTTCAGGGACTTGCTCCTAGAGGCTAGGAGGAGACTTGATGCACGTGTTGTGTCGTCCTTATTACTTCTATACTTATAGGCCTTGAACGCGCAAAATACGATCACCCCAGCTGAACCATTTTGCCCCTTGAACTCATGTAGCAAATGTAAATATGACCGTTGATACTTGTTCAGAAAAAAAATGGTGAGAGTAAAAAGGTTTCGTGTGATACTATTATAATTTTCACGTCTCACGGTTATTATAAAGACAAAGATTTTTTTTAAATACGGTACTTTCTGAGTATACCATCTCCTGACAACTTGGGAAACGGTGATAATACACTACGGTTAACCGGCGTCTGGAGATGGTACACGAAGGGTTTGGCAATGGTCCACAAGGGGTCTGGCTTCCTTGCTGCATGGTTATTACGTAAAAAATGAACACAACCTCCGAATGCGCTGCAATAAAACATGGAAAACAAGTAAACATGTAATGATTATATTGTTACATTTACGGCTAAGTACGCTGAAGGATGGGGGTCTTTGATAAAAGAAAATAAAATAAATAAAACTAATATAATTTACTTACCATTATCTACACTAAAAATGATATCTGTATGTCACTAATGATTAATTAATATTAAATAAAACATCAAACAACACAAATTACTATTTTCATAAAGGTTATAAACTGTCCATAAAGAAATCGCAGTTCTCTGTATATGTAATGTCTGTCTCACCATTCACAAATGGTGGACCTAATGTCCTTTAAAACACACCGATGGTCCTCTTTAGGCCTCGAAACTTCTATGTCGCACTACTCGTTGCCGCAGACAATCTCGCTGAACACTCTTGAATTATTTTCGCAATCAGTCACTATCGCCACAGTTCACACCAGATGCCTGCCGGCCAAAACTCTTATATTAGCCACAGTTATATTTTATACTCTTTATATCAAATCTAGAATGTTCGCGGTAAGTCATTATCCCAAAGCTCCTAGAAGGATGTCACATCTGTGTCAAGCACCATCCCGCAGAAGAGAGTACACACAGGAATACTCTAGACCATGATAACAGCTGTCATTCAAGTCAACCCGAGATAGGCATTTATGTGGCCGCCGCGCGTTGTAAAAAGGTAACATGAGCTGCACTATGAATGTTGAACCCCTTTGATCTTACCGCTGCTGTATCAGCTTCCGCTGCTCGCACGATAGCCGCGGCGTGCATGTGGCTGCTGCGGCGCCACAAAGGGTAACACGAGAAGTACAGTGCGCACGGAGGTCGCTTTGTTCTGCCACTAACTGAACCTTCTTACACCGCTCAGCAAGATAGTCGCGGTTCGCAACAGTACATACTTTAAATAAAACCCACCCAATTATCAATTAAAAGTGAATAAAATAAAACCATGCAATGCGCCAAATAATAGTTTTGTTATGAGACGAGCGTGGCATTTGTACTACTAACTCCAACCGAAGATAAAGGGACCAACAGTTCAAATATTTTTCTTGAAGGCTACACTTTAACTTAGTTACACAAACCAACGATGAAAGTACTTTTCGTACACTTGGGATGTTTTGTTTTTGTTAGTTAAATAATTACTTATAATAAATATGTATGGAATCATATTTATAAAAAGTTCTAAACATTTAAATATTCTGAAATCACTTCTAGTGGTAGTCCTGTTGTAAATACAGTGAACAAGAATTCCACATTACTTTCGAATTTACAACTTGTGTGCGCTTCATGTAATATGAATTTGAAGAAATAATTATCAATAAATATTTCGATTGATCATTAACTAACCATGTATCACAAAAATTTATTAGTGTATGTCTGTATTATTTTAATATTACGAAGATGCATTTCAGATCCTCTTTCCTCCACACCATATTCGATTTCCACACTCCACTCGAAAAAAAAAAAATGTGTGAGACACTCTTTACTGAAATTAAGGTTAGGAAACAAGTGTGATTTTTAAATACCTATCCAAAATGACTATATTCCTTATAGTAGATACAAAACGTATTTTATGTCAATATTAAAAATAAACTTTTTCTTGGAAAGTATCAACAATCATACTCTTTATTATTTACTTAAATCTACGTGTCACGTGTAAACCAAATTCTTTACGAATGGGATCCATAGTGCCATGGTTTTAATATGCGTACATACACCATAAATACATTTTATTAGGTTTGCACACAACTGTTTTAACACATGGCGCAAAACACATTTTTGTTGGTCGCTATCGTTACCAGAGTTAATGTAAAGTACTGAATATATCAGGTATTTCGCAGATAAGGTCTCTACCACAAAACCTTATGGTGAAAACTAAGTACACAATAATGATTGGTAAAACGTCTTAGGTGTTTATTTTTCTAAAAGAATTCCATGCAATTTTTGTAAGATACATTAAGAAATGTGTGGCGTTCCCGTATAAAAAGTTGTTTTTGTAACGATACAAAATTTTACATTTGCAAACCCCGTAGCGTAGTCTGTTTCTCACAGACATTCAGTGTGAAGTGGTCTACGGCTCGAATTCCGGTAAGGTGATTAGGCCTACATAGACTGATCTCCTTATTGCACGTTCTGAGAGATTTGTTTTTTATTGATAGTCCGTATACTTGAATTACATAATATGAAGGTGACCAGTAAACCTGTCTTTTTCCCTCCTCTCCCTACGATACTTATGGGCTCCCTTGCTTCATATAGCAACAGAGTACGAATAAAAATTACAAGCTACAACCATCCGATGTCAATCAAAGAAAAAGTACATAAGCCACATAAACAGTAAATTTAAGTGTAATTTTAAAAAAATTCCAATTTCTTGAAAAAAATTGCAAATTTGTTTTTCCATAGTAATAAACTTGTTGGTCACACTGAACTCATTTTCAGCATTACGTAACGACATTTTGGTAACTGATTGAAACTACAGTTTCAAAACATGTACTGACTAGAATAAATTATACCACACTTAAAGTATATTAAAGAAACTTATTAAATCTATAACCTTGCCTGATGTTAATTTTCTTAACATTTGTTATTGACAAAATAGAAAACTGATAGGTAAAAACATATCAATGTATTGAATAAGTTGAAAAAATAAGACAAAATTGAAGTAACTGGTTAATTGACTCGTTAATTACTAGAATTTTATAAATACGAAAGAAACAAATTAAGATAGTTGATCCCTTCAGTGCTGTCAAATCTTTATACACAAAAAATAATAAAAAATTATTATAAGACGAAGATTCCAACATACACTTGATCTACAAATTCCTAGTTTTTAAGTCGTAATATTTGTTTTACAGTATAACTAAGAAAATATGTTCAGGTATAAACAATTTAATGTATACGTTCTTTATTGTTTTTTACCCTACATTTGCATTGTGCGTCAAATTAAATTTGTAAATAGCAGAGAAAAATAGCATACTATTTTTTTCGCTCACTGCTTGAAAATTCGATATAAGTAATGCAAGTTTAACATAAAAAAATTTTAAGATTGTATACAAAAAGTCGGTTCTACCTGAACACATTTTTGATACATAATCTAAAACAAATATGACAACTTCAAAACGAAGACCTTGGCATTAGGGTTAAAGTGGAATCTTAAACGAAATTAGAATTAATTAGAATTTTTCTTCGTCTCAAATAAGAAAAACCATTGAGTATTACAGCAACTACTAAATTATTTTCTTATCTTCACACAATGATGGAAAAACCAGATTTAATTCGCAAATTATAATAAAATATTAATCTATTTTATCATTATTGTTTCTTCCGAAAGAAACACGAAAAAAATGTGTCATCACTAAAAGGAAATTTCGGGGAGGTTTTTATCGTTCATCCAGAAACTTATTTAGTTTTTCATATTAATCTGTCAATTACACAGCGTATTCATTTACATCTCGTGAATTGTCATCAAAATATTTACACACTGGTGTACGTAATTTCCGGGTGCCGGTAATTAACGGCTTCATAAACACGCAACAGTCGCCCTGAAATGGGATATTCACTGTTACGGCTACGTAACACTATTAAGGTACCGGAAACAAACATGAGCTCTACTAAAGCGTGTTTACGTAAGGTAATGCCAATGCGCCCTTTAAGCAAGCCATTAGCAGGCGCGGGAGGGAGGTACATAAAGGCCGTGCAAACGCTCGGTTAAGAGAACGACAAGCAATAGGCGTAGGTTTACACTGCCTTGTCTGTCAGCATTATCAAGTACAATAATGCCCAATCCCGATCCCTCCTTCTGCACATTGTTGGTTCAGAATATAATGTCTTCTCACCAAGGTTGCCCTTCGTGAGATTTAACTTTAACATCGCTGTTTAATTTATATAGCTGTGTTGATGAATCTACGTACACACACGGCTCTATATACAGAATGTTCCTGAGCTACAGGTACAAATACTTTGGGGTGATTCATAACAAAAAATAAAGTAGAAAATTTACAGAATACATAGTACCTAGGTTGAATATTTAGGGAGTATCACGCCTTTGAATATCGAGTTTTAAAATATTACTTTACTAAAATATAGGAACCTGAATTAACTAAATCGAACACACTCTAAATATTTATTTATGTTATGAGGGTCTTCAAACCCAAAATTATTATTTAAATAAATTACCTTGCCTTAACAGCCACGCGTTGTTTTAAAAGGTAACCTTAACCTAGTACTGAGAAATTATTAGCATAACTATTAAATGCAAATGTTTTTAAATTTTGCAATATGTTCATGGATCTGCGATTTCCTAGAATCCATAATCGTATGTATTGTGCATTATTTGGGTTCTGTTATAATTTAACTGTTTCATCACTGGAACGTGTTTAAATATTCCTGCATATCAACAAACAAAATAACGGATGGTGTTTCTACGCCCAACGTTGTATCACACTCTACAAACCTAATTAATATACAGCAAGTTAATTAACACTGTTACCGCGCGAGTGAATAACCTCTCCAATATAGGGAAGTGATGACCGAAAACCACAAAGGGGCACGATGTATTCATATTTGGTTCAGAACTGATACTATAACAAAGCCTTTTTAATAACGAGCTAAACAATGTTCCGATCACAGTGAAGAATTGCGGAAGAATAAGTTAGGGGGCAAAATAATATATTTAATATATTTACATTCGTGCAAAAAAATATAAGCCTCTCTATCAAAAATATTTATTTGCAGAAATAAGAAAATTACCTAGTTTGTTTGTTAGCGTCAGTGACCCCATAATGAAATAACTGCAACTGTCTGACAGGGTAGATGCTCAGGTAAACCAGAAAATGTTTTCATTTGTTTCCGTTTATTTAATGAAAACATACATACGGATAAATTTAAACCCACAACAATGTCGACAAATCCGTTTAACATCATACTAGACTTCGAAGCCTGCAACATTGTCGAAAACTTATTATATAGTCTGCTGTGCCTCACGATGTTAATTGGCTGGACACAATACAAAGTAGGCCTACAATAAAACACGCAATTGAAGTAACCGCAATGTCGTTTGCAATAAAAGTATATAGTCACCGCTTGAACTTACGTGCAGGGAAGTCTCCGACGTGAAGTCTGCACATAGTTTTCATTTGGCTGGCACATAGCGGCGATGTGGCATACGTTGCTCGTGCAATTTTGGACCTTCTCGTTATCTTCATCCTGGTCGGCAGATGGGAAGGCGACCGACGCAGCAATGTTGACCGTTATATTTTATCGTGGTTCCATTTCGTAAATTGAGTACACAACGTGTATCAAAACAACCCGACCAACCTCAGACAATTGTTCTTGATAAAAACTTAAAACCGAAAGGTATAGCACATGAACTACCGGGCACTAAAATGACTTAAGTGCAGATATTCATCTTGAATATCCAGGTCTGTAATGACTACTGTCAAAAATAATAGTGGTTTTATTTTAATTAAGCAACAACGTGGTGAACTGTATTTTGTCAATCCGAGATCTAACATCCGTAAAAATGTTACTGGTTATTTAAAATCTCACTCCTATTGCGGAAAAATAGGAGTACCAGTCAGTTTTTATCTGAAATTTTTCATATTAATCTATTTTGTGTTTGGTTATTACAAACAACCATTAAGTGCATTTTAATAATCAACAATAATCTTATTTTTAACACTCTTAAGCCAACATATTTTATTTAATATTTCGGAAAATGTGTTCAGTGTTGGATGTATCTTAGGTCGTCACATTTTGGTTTCTAATAACGTTATTTCTGGGACTGTTTCACGTAAATGGTTCACCTGAGATTGCTGTAACAAAACGACCAGATTTGTTTAATTATGCAAATTGATTCGTAAGTTATCGTATAATAAGTTATAGAAAAAATTTTGTCGAAATGTAGGGCAAAATCACTTACTTTTCTGATGAAGGCTGTTATTACGAACTGCATTTTCAAGGGTGTAGGAGCTCTCATGTACAAAATGCGATTTGCTCCAACTATGCGAGAAAATATTTTGAAATAAATTCACGTTACTCGACCAGAATCACTTAAATAGAATTTTATGTTGAAAAATTTTAAAGACTTTGAAACAGTTCAATATAAACTTCGCAGAGACAAAAAATATTTCGCGAAGTTTGCAAAACTAATGTATACTATCGCTATTATTTGGGTTATTTTATGTTGTCTTCCGAAAACGTGTGTATTTCACTCAATTATATATTTCGCTCCCCAAGCGAGGTAGAACAGTGGTAGAACACTCACCTCCCGTGAGGGAATACCATTGTTCAATCCTCGGCTCTGGCCATCATAGTTGCAGTTTTCCAGGGTTTTCTGAAATCATCCAGATGAATTCTGGGTAGGTTCCCTATTTCCGGCCTTGGCCAACTCTCTCCTTTTTCCCGTGTACGCCTACCAAGACTTGGTCCTGTTCGAGATCACGTAAATAACAAAATAAATAAAAATATATAGTAAATCAAAAATAAATAATAAATAAAAAATAAAAGTGTGCTAAGCATTAATTAATTTTGCCTGACTAAAATAACTGACGTGGTTACATAACTTCTAAGAAGTTACTGTCGCAGTTGTTTCTTGTGCAAGTTATATATACATTAGCTGTCCCGTTGCGGCTTCGCTCGCGTGTACCACACAAAATAGTAACTATATTTACTTATTAATTGATGGTGTTACTATGTTCTCCGTATATCTTTATCAATTAAAAAAAATTATATACCTGCTGAGCAATTCTCTAATCTTCTACCCGAAATTGGCGATGGGTCATATCCTGAATCCAATGGACAGATTATCATACCTGCAAGCCTTGAAAGAGAAGTAATGAAAATTGCTGATCTCTTAGAAAAAATACATCCTAATATATCTTACATTTGTGAGAAGCCCATTAATTGGTTGTGAGAACATGCAATTCTGACGCCAAAGAACAACGGGGAAGATGTAATTAATGACATATTGCTGAAAAAGAAAAACATCGATCAGCACACCAGGTTAGATGTACGTAATGAAACAGAAAATATCCCCAAATGGTGTTTGAAAGCAAAGCAATATGATGCTAGCTGTTAAATAATGCAACAAATACAAACAACATTATCCAGTCCACTTCGCTAAACGTACTTTAATTTCAGAACCTCTGTTTTTAATTTACCTTCATTTCTCTATGAAAATCAATAACTGTCTTTTGTAGAGTAAAAGCATGTCGATTGCAACTTTTGAGTTATTTTTCTGTGGTCAATATTCATTTTTCAGGAGTTCTGTAACATTTTACTACATTTCACACCCGTAATTGTCGAATTTCGAAAAATCCTGAATTCCGTTTTTAATATATTTACCTAAGTTTCATTTTAAAGCAAAAACCATCTCGATATCTCAAACGGTTCAGGAGATACGGATGATTGATTGAAAACACATGTAATTTTTCCCCCGGCTTTCAAGGACGAATTTTGAAAAATCTTAAAAGTGTTTTTTAGACATTTACATGAGCACCATTCTGATGCAAAAATCATGACGTCTTAAGTGGTTTAAAAGAAATAAAGGATTTATAGAAAACACATTTAACGGCTTCTCACACCCTTAATTTCTGAATTTCAAAAAATCGAAAAATTATGAAATATGCAATTGCTTAGGCAGTGTTTTGAAGCAAAAATATTAACAATTTATAATCAGGTTAGATAGTTATCTACAATTTCGCGAAAACATGTTTTGCCACTTTTCACCCCTTTAATTTTCAATTTTCGAAAAATCTTTCTTTCGTGGGTGCTTACGCCGTGAGGGGGAGCTACGCTGAAAATGTCACGTTTCTAGGTCCAGAGGTTTGGGCTGTGCGTTGATGAGTGTATGAATGAATAAGTGGGGCACTTCATTTTATGTACAGAAATTATGGGTAGTTTCAAACTACTTTTTTCTTTTTAATTCTTCATAAATATGACCCATTTTGGTTTACAAAACGACATTTTTTTTAACTTAGATAAAGTTTCACTATGGCGACAGTCTCCGTTAAGCCTTCAAACTATCATTCTAGATACTTAAAAATAAAAATGTTAGCAGCTAAAAGAACTGGAGCAATTATAAAATATATTTATAGTGTATTATGTACGTCTAAAGATTTTTATCGTAAAGAATATTATTAGAGATGATTGTTCATCGCGAGAAAACGTGACTGTTTACTGGGTTTGAACGCACTGTCAGCTTACTAGAAGATTACTGGCTTTAGCTTGTACGTGGAGATGTTGCCCTGTTTGACTAACCCAATAAGAATCCCTGTATTGTGATATTTAATGCCTGTTATTAGTCTGCAGACAGCTACGGAATTGTCAGGCGTGTATCACTCGATCATACATGTTGCGAGAAACATAGTGTTTTGAAGGGTATGTTGGCACAAGTAATTTTCGCGATATACTATCATCTCTAAATATTATTTAGATCGTTCAGCTGTATGCAACTAACCTTGAAAACATGTTTTATTTTAAAATAATTGAACATGCCCGTAGAATGTGCACGTCTTTATAAAATGTTAAGAAACTGACATTTTCACGAAAAAAAAAAAAAAAACGTTTTCAAACACGTTGCGTGCCAGATCACTCACCAGCTGTTTTTATGAATATCTTATTTTAATTCGTATCTTGACTGCGGAGTCAAGCTGAACACTAAGTTTGTTTATTAAAAAAATTTTTTTTTAATTAATTGTGTAATGTTTTTTTGAAATGATGCTGTGAAAAATTTTAATTTCTTTATTGAGTATTTAAATTTTTTTAGTATTGCGTACATAGGATTTATGAGTTAGGATATGATTACAGATGACGGCTTATAGCTGGAAAACTTGACTGTTTGCTGGGTTTCAACCTACGTTCAGCTTATTGAAAGATTACTGGCTTTAGCTTGTACGTAGAGTTGTTTCCCTATTTGACTGAGCCAATAAGAATGCCGCTATTATAATATTTGATGCCTTGTATAGGTCTGCAGACAAGTACGTTGTGTCAGACGTATATCACCCAATCATACATGTCACAAGAAACTACAGTGTTTTCAAGAGAATGTTAGCATAAAACATTTTCGCGATATACCATCATTATAGGCACGATTATTTCGCGTATTTATGTGGTAGCAGCTTAAACTTCTCAGTCCTATATACACACTGACTACAGTCGAATATTCACTGGCTTCAAACCGTACACGCAGGTACCACGTGTGTTCGCAACATTTTAACAACTTATTTCCTGATTCCTTACTGGTTTGCAGTCGCCAAATGTGCATCAAAACAACTATTGTCCGATCACAGTAATGACGGTGAAGTATACGTCATTGACGTTCAACCTGACCTAGAATCAATACGCGAAATACTCGTGCCTCTATCCATCATAAGATGTATGTAACAAATGGTGACGTAATCAGCTAAGCTGCTACAATTACCGTATTTTCAAATAAATATTCTTAAACCTTGACACGGAAAATGATATGAAGACAAATCCAACGCGACGAGTGTCACGGGCTAAATGGTTAAACTGTGACTTCATAAGGGGGTCGTTTCGACGGCGAGCGCAATTGTATGACACAGTGGGGACGTTGTAATTGAACGTGCTTACGAGTCTTAGGCCCGTAGAGGTTGACAAGGGAGGGAGAGGGTTGCTGGATAATAGAATGGCTGGCCACGGATGATGTGCGTCCTGTGGAATAATGAGGGGGAGGGGAGGGGGGAGGGCATTAGCATGTCGACCGCGGAGCGACGCGTCCCGAGGGAAATCCGGCGTCGCGGCATCCATCCACTCCCGCCATGGCACCTGGTCCGCCCGCTTGTCACGGCTCGTTCCACTCGAAGCTGGGAGGGCAGGCGCAACCCTGGGAACCCTCAAAATCCTTCCCTACATTTTTATTACGTCTCTGACGAGAGAAACTGCCCGCTGTGTCCGTCCCATAGTCGACAAGCCCTAAAAGTTAGTAGACCTGGTGCGTGAGATGGGCTGTAGCGTGATACGTAAAGTATTTTTTCTTGTGTAATTATTAGAATGGTTTCCAATACGTTTATCTACGGAAAGAAGACACACTTCCAACTATATCCCTATGATTTAAAAAATTCCGTCTGCTTATTAAAAACATAATTTCCAAACTCCTTAAAAGTGCTGAAATATTTTTTTCATACCTACAGTTATAGTAATACAAAATCATAGAAACCTGCGTTGCACTTTACCACATACCTTCCACAAATAAAGTAATAGAGTCATCGCTTGAAGTCCCATTGAAAAATACATTCTACGAAAACACCGCGCTAGTTTAGTACTCCGCGCGTAGAGGCGATGAGGTGTTTGACGAACGTGTCATATTCGACTTATCACCTTCCCCATTTCCGTGCCTCAAAACGTAAAAAAAAAACAACAACAAGAACAGGGTCTTACAAGTTAGATTACATTCTGTGCGGCTCAGTCACGTTTCGTGATATCGCGTCCGACAAAAAAAACTATTTCTTGCATCGAGAAAAGGAAACGATTTCTAAGCGAATAAAATCGTAATAAAAATTGTGAATAGCAGTTTTCCAGTGTTTTCAGGGTGTAAAAATGCATTATGCTCACAGTTTCCAGGGTATTGAAAAAACGGCCAAAAAGATCCTTTAGCAGTGTGCGAGGCATCGAGATAAATAAAAACGACAGAGGCGGCGTATAGTAACTTCAACACGTACTGAACCACATGGGAAATTACTTAACATTTAAAACCCTGTGCTTGCTCCCGCCGTGGCGTGAGATAGGCAGCGCTCTTGAGAGTTAGTAGACACTATGGTTCTTGTAGGCACAGTAACGGGGAAGGCGATAAGTCGGATACAAAACGTCCGTCGAACATCTCATCGCCTGTTGGCGCAAAGGACTAAACTAGTGTGCAGTGTTTTCGTACAAGGTGTTATTCAATGGTACTTCAAGCGATGACACTGTAATTTTACTTGTGGAAAGTGTGTAATTAAGTCCAATACAGGTTTCATTGATTTGGTTTTATGTTTACAGTTGTTATTTCCTCTGCTAGAACAACGTGAAGAAGTCTTTTTTTTAGCACTTTTGAGGAGCTTGGTAAACATGTTTTAACTAGCGCAGGCGTACGGGATTTTTGGTGTAATCATAGGGACACAGTTTGAGATATTTCTTCTTTCCGTAGATAAACGTATTAGAAACACTTTTTAAATAGTTATACATGAAAAAGTACATTCCGTACCACACTATAGCATGGCTCACGCGCCAGGTCCACAAACTCTTCTTTAAGGTGGATTGATCCCTGCCAGATCGGTTTTACGGTTTTTCTTATAAATCAGGGAATAGACACATTGTTTTACTTTTTTCACGCTGACAAGGCAGTTGTTTATTGTTTCATAAACTTTTTGTAATCCATATGGCATTGTTTCTGTTGATGTTGCGGTCTCTGTAGTCGCTCCCGTAAATAAAGCAATTTTTCCTTTTCAGCTGTTTTCCGTTGCAAAATAATGAATATATTATGGTTCCAGCACTTACAGAAAATCGATTAAGTTTGTATCTATGTCCTGTCGTGGCAAAAATTTTGATACATCGACTGTAACAGAAGTTATCGAGAAGAAACAGATAAATCCAAGGTGGTAGGGATCAATACCCCTTAAGGCACGGCATCCGTCGCGTTATTGGTGTATTTTATTTATTGCTTTTTTGAAATTCAGAGAAAGAAACTGTGAAATTTAGCTATTGTGGCGTGAATTATATTTACCGTGAGCTACAGTGTAAGCTTAGCAGCTAAACTTTTAACGTGTATCTAGGCGGCAATCATTCAGCCTAGTAATTTTTGTTTATATTCATAATTTGCTGAACTAGTTGCAGCTTAACACGCTTTGCAAAAATTAACTGTGATAATTTCATTGTAGCGCAAATCAAATATGATTCACGCTATTATGGTAAGTATCTCGTGTTTCTTCTCAGAGTTTCATAAAAGCGAAAAATAAAATTATCAGAAATGGCAACAGATGTAGAGTTTTAAGGCCATGCTCTTTTATTTCACTTGCGAGTTTTCGTATCGATCTGAGCAGTAGATTTTATGATACAGTGGTTCGTAAAAGTTGTTTTTAGCCACGTTGGAAGTAAAGGCTCGGGAATAGTATTTCCAATGCATGTGATTTGTTAGGTGTAGACGATTGTCTACTTTTTCGAGAAGTTGGCCACTATTAGGACCTTAACTCTACTGAACAAGACTCAGTGTACTGTGAACTCGAAATTTTACATGTGATTCGCTTTATTTTAAGATGCCTATAGCTCCTTGCTGTAGAGGATACGCATTGTCCAGTAAGAACGTATTACATTGGCTGTAGTAAAAATATCACACAACCTTAAATAAGAGCACTACTAATCTAAATCATTCTCAATTGTAGTTCTTAAGAGATATTGGACGCTAGTTTTTTTTTTGTTTTTTTTTACGTTCGAGGCACGGAAACGGGGATGGCGATAATTCGAATATAACACGCCCGTCGAACACATCATCGCCTCTAGGCTCGGAGGACTAGACTAGCGTGCAGTGTTTCGCAGGAACCGTTTTTAAACGGGACGTCAAGCGATGACCATGTTATTTTATTTGTGGAAAGTATGTGGTATAGTCCAATGCCGGTTTCTACGATTTGGTTTCCCGATTACAGTTTATATTTTCTCAGCTACAGCAACGTGAAAAGGTAATTTTTATCACTTTTCAGGGGCTTGGAAATCATGTTTTTTTTATTAGCGAATGGCATTTTTAAAATCATTAAGACACAGTTTGAAGTATGTCATCTATTCGTAGATAAACTTATTGAAAATAGTTTTAATAGTTACACAAAAAACTACTCTCCGTACCACGCTACAATACATGTCATGCACCAGGTCCACTGGCTCTAAAATACAAATATTAATGTAGGCGTGAAAGTGTTAAATTTATTTAGTTTGCCAAGATTAAGTCGAAACAAAATGTACAAGAAAATGGCACAAACAAATGAATACGTAACATAAGACCAAGAACTTCGAGAAAACAAAATATCCTGACAGTTAAATAAACGCTGAAGATCTCGATGTTAAGCACTGACAAAAAATTATCCCATTCACTCATTCATTTACAATTGTTACAATACAAGTCTGGTAACATACATTTGACTGTTTTCTAAAAAAATTTTAGAAGTACTACCATGGATGTCTGGGAAACAATTATACACCATACCTACTTTCTTAGGACTCCTAGACGTACATGTGACAAATTTACGAACTATATTTTTAGAGTTTATATTCAACAGTGTGACCGTGATACCATCAGACTTGTAGGAGCAGGTACAATCTTCTTCCAGTAGCGTACAAGAGGCAAGTAATGTATTCTCCAATAAAACGTATCAGACTACACAAAACATGTTTATTGGATATAACAGGTAGACACATTGAGTCCATGTACTCATAGCGTATAGTCGGAGCTTATATTACATGCCTTGGAACACGACCATGATTTGCCACTCATAGTCTTATGGTAATAACGGAAGTATTCATAGTAATATTTTTCAAAAGTACCAACTTACGGAACGTCGGGTATACACAGATATTCTTCGAAGCTAGCCTAGAAGTCAATGAATGTGTGAATTTTTCGTCTCTCGTTACGATATATTATATTTAGGCGAGATAATTACTTCGGCGGCAAAGGCTAGAAAATGTCTGGACTCAGTGAGGCCGTGTTCTTAATTCACTTTGCTGGAGTCACGGAGGACGCTTTATGAGTTCTTCTCCTCGATAACATTGCCTCTCTGTGTTTATCTAGATATCAACAGTGGAAGATGGCATCAGAACACGCAAGCCAGAACACGCAATTCCTCGCCGAGACGACGCCATGATATGGATCTTCTTTCAGTCTGCATTAAATATACCAATCACATAGACACGACAGAAGCGACGCGACCGCTGCGAAACTGAAAACAAAAGATGTCCGCCAATCGGCACTAAAGTTTCTGTGACGTCAGCGCTATAAAAAAATTGCGTACCAAAGGCTAACGTTAATTAAACTAAGGTTAATTCTACTACAGGTTAGGAAGATCAATGTTATAAGTTTGGCACAGGGAAAATTTCTGCCACTTGAGCGCTGGTATCGCTAGTGCACCAAACTGACCAATCACAGAGCTTTCCTGAATTTTAAGTTACATAAAGTTGATAATTTAAAACGCGAAATTGGTTTATTTACACTTTAAAATTAAGTTAAATGACATCCGTCATTTCTAAGCCTATTTGAATTTAATTTTAAAACAGTTTCGTATTTTTCTGGTTCCTTAGCGACAGCAGCGAAACTAGATGCAGATATTTTCCCTGTACCAAACTCTCTCATAAGAAAACACATTTTCTTTCCGACATGTAGTAGAATTAACCTTAAGGCATACTCCGAAGAAAATAAGGAATCTAATTTTTCATCCTAAAGGTTGGTGAAACTGGTGAGTCGGTAGTAAATTGCGTTTGTTTATTTTTAAAGCGAAATAAATGATAATCTTTTTAAGCAAACGTGTAATTGTGCCTTAATTTGCACATTTCGGAAAACCAATGAGTATTTTAAATAGCTATATTAAAAATTAATAGAAAAATATTTTTGAAACAGCTACCACATGTGTAAAAATTCCACAAATTTTAATCAATCACAAAGACGGACATAGGTACGTATTTTTGGTTATTTTAAAATTAATTATTTATTTTTGTTTACTATGAAGTTTTGTACTTAAAAAATACACCAAATTAAATAACGAGAATTCAGCATCGGGAATTTTAACGGTTTTATGTAATAACATTAAAACGCACTTTGGTCATCCATACAATTCGCGTTTAAGGCTGCAATTTCACGATTGTATAGGGATGTTCGTGTACATTTGCATTGACTCCTGTCGTGAAAACTAAATTATTACGAATAAATGAATAATAATTGTACATGTTGAAGTGTTATTTTTCAACATGAAAGCGACAGTCCATATATATATATATATATATATATATATATATATATATATATATATATATATATAACCGTTATTAAAAACTTCAGGAATTGGAGGATCCCTGTACTTTTGTTTTAATTTGAAGGACATAAAGTACACCTGCACTCATATGCCAAAAATAAGCCATGTTAATTAAAAATTTTATTTTTATATTACACATATCAAAAAAAGTATTGCGTAGTGGAATGACGTGAACTGATCGGATATCGTACGCCCTCCGTCTAATAGGCACTGCTCACGTATGTTAGTTTACATCTTTGGACATGTTACCTGACATCTAGGAACAGTCAAAGCAACTGTATTCTTGATGTAATATAGCCACTCAGCCGTCAGTGTTCAACCGATCTTGGAACCGAGGTGATGAAATACTTTTTCTGATGTGTGTATTTTGGCCCAACACGCATACGGGTCTGCCTCGCTGGCTTGGCTACCCATCAGGCGCTCTAGCTGCTAGCCTCTACAAGTTGGCATACTGAACTGGCCATGGCGTGGTCACCTGGCTTTACCTTTGCACACTGATAAGTAGCCGCTTCATGGACTTCCATAAGTATAATATCCTGCCCTGAGGATGCTTCAGTTCGGAGTGATACAACCTACGGTACTGCGTCATCTTCATTTGATTTTTCGCCCGCGGAAATTCAACACAGGAACCTGATGTTGTAAGATTATAAAACTTTATGTCATCGCGTGTTAAAAAAATAATTACTCTCTTAAATTTTATTCTGTAATAATGTTTCGTAACTAATGTGAATTAAAATACGCATTTAATAACCACAAAACCGTGTAAACAAATACGTAATGTTTCACGTAAAACTACTGCTACATCAACCAACATTTTATTTCTTTAATTTTAAAGTATAGGCCTATATATATTCCTGTTTAACTTACTAAAATAAAAAATAATTTATTGTTCTCTGACGTCACTGTTTACCAGCACGCAAAAACTTAAGACCGGAAAAACTCGCGGGTTCAATGAGCTCTAGGCTAGTCTCCAAGAACATGTGTGTATCCAAGCAGACATTATCTGCTCACTGGCTGCTCGATGACGCAGTGATATGGGCCTGCATTTAGTTGCTTCTGTACTATTGGCTAAGTGACTTCCAGGAAGTGTCAAACAAGCCACGGGCCAATTGCGAAAGTGGCACGAAATTACAGTTGCTGGAATTCCAACTTGAGACCCAAAAGAAAACGCGAATTTTTCAGGTCTCAACGCATAGAAGATATGACACGACTCCACGCTATTACAATAGGTTAGCACGAAATGTACGTGATGTCACAAATTGGTTTTCCTTGCCGTTTCCACCAATAGCTTTCAACTGAGACGATTTCTGCTAAACATATCCCTACTCATTTCTCGAGACATGCAAAATTCGCGTTATTTTCTGACAGCCGAATAGTCTCCAAGTGACTATAGACTTGTTCGACTTCTCCCGCTGGCCGATATTGTCGTGACTTGCCGCGGAGAATACTCACACGGTAGAGAGGCCAATCTCTGTAAAGACGTAACACCGTAAATTACAACGCATAAAAGTTCGTTGCGAATATATTAGCTAGGGACCTGAATAATTCACGTTTTCTTTTATGTACGAGATAGAATTCCAGCAACTAAGTTTGTGTGACTTTCGCAGTTGGTCCTTGACTTATTTAACACCTCGTGTATGTCGCTGAGCCAATAATAACAATGTAACTAAATGCTGGCCCATTTCACTGTGTCAGCGAGCAGCTAATAAACAACTGCTGTTTGCTTGAGTGCACATAAATTCTTGCAGGCCAGCCTATACAAGTCAGTGAATCCCCGAATTTTTCTGTCGCTAAATGCTCTGTAATGTATAGGAAATTTAAGTTCAGTCTGCTACCAAATGATAACGCAAATTTTATGTGTCTCAAGTCATTTATAGAGGTACGTCAGTTTCGCGGATTCATCTGGCAACAGCCGAGATTTGTCAGTCCTATACACCCACTGGCCACAATCGGTTATCTATTGGCTTATAACTGTACAAGCAGGTAGCAAGCGATAGCACTTCGCATTATTTCCTTGTTTACTACTGGCTTGCAGTAGTCAAACGCGTTTCATAACAGCCGCCAGCAAGTCACGGACATGACAATGAAGTATACATAATTGGCGTTCAACCTGACCTGGAATGTATCTGCGAAATTTACGTACCTCTAATCATTTCGCTTCTTTTGTTATTCAAGACCATACGCCAACGTCTGTCGTACCAGCACGAAAACATTCTTGTATATTATTTGTGCAGTTCGGCGAGTAATACGACGTCGGATAACCGAATATTGTTTTGCGGACGCCTGAAGAACTACGATGACACTGACAAGAAATTCAGTTTTTTTTTTTAAATTATTGACTATAGTTTAAATAACGCTATAATTGGTGGTTTTCCATGCAAAGTATTACATCATTCGTTGTAACTCTTACTATAATAACAGGGATCCCGTATTAGAATTTTTGTAAGTTAGGTAATTTTTCTGTGATTAAAATTACTTTCAAATAAACAGCACACATGAGTTATAAAAATTCAATTTTTTTTTTATTTCGATGGTGAAAAATGGAAACCTTCTATGTCAATTTTCAATGTTACTGCACGGAAAATTTGACGAAGTATGTTTGACATAGTGAACATAGTAAATAAAATTTAAACTAAATTTGTTATATCAAGATTACAGCTGTGGATGTGCTCCATGCAAAATAAACTGTTTTTTTATCTTTCCTGTGAAATTACAAAAATTTGACACAGAAGGTTTCCATTCTTCACCATCGATTTATTGCCTGTTAAGCATCAGGAAAACCTAACATGATTTTCGTATGTGTTAAGCTAATATTGTTGAAATACAAATTGTTCAAAAGTACTTAAAGTAAAATTTCTCTACTGCGGCACGCGTTGTTTTATACGTATCATTCATAAACACACACGAAATGATCTGCATATTTTCCGTAATAACGTGGTATAATGTTTACATAGTCGTAAACTAGAATTACTTTGCTACAACTGTTGGTGGCATTAGGGTATTCAAAATTATTAACTTTACTGATTAATTAATGAAATAACAAAACTGAAACGGATGGATCAAATTGTAGTTTTACGAAACCAATAGCGGTCATTATTTCGGACTCAGGAAGCCTTATATAACATAATTTCGAGTACAACAAAGCACACCTGCACTCCCACCATTTGTACTGCTACTAGTTAACTCCGGTTAACGGGAATGTAAAACCACAAACAATTCTTTGGTGTGCAGTTACCAAACTACTTAACTTAATTTATGTAAATGTATAATTTTGTTTTACTAACTATTTGCCTACATGTTTGCTACAGAAGACCAAGCAACAAAATATACACTGTAAACCCAACTGTATAAAGGAAAACTTTGCCGAAAATAACGAAAGCGTTCATCACTTATTTAATTTGAACAATGTTAAAAGTGACTACAGATGATACATAATTTGTAGCTGAATTTTTTTGTAGAATTATACTGAACGGTTTTTTAGATTTCATTTCCCAAAGTACCACGTTTTTCGTTGTGAAAATAAGCATAAATGAAGGAAATATTTTTTTTGCTGGCGAATGGTACATTACTTTAATAAACGCGTCCACAGTATTGTGCATCGTGTGATTGCACATTGACTCAAATTTTTTCAAAACTTTTGGTTAAAAAATATTTGAGTTATTTGCACCAGTCTGAAAAAAAAACTCGGGAACAAGTCCTTAAACCACGATGGTTTACTCTCCAGGGAGAATAATTTAATTATTTTAAATAAACGATTTGGGAACAGGTACACCTTACAGGATATATTTGGAACTGAATAGCCATATAAGATTTTTAAAATTCATTTTAGCTTTCGAGAACTAGCCAAGTTACGGTTGCTGCAATTACAAATGTTTCTAAACACGTGGTTGCGTTACATTTTTTTTTTCAACTCTTTTATGTAACAGCGTCTAGTGAAGACTTCTTTAATGATTATTATATCAACAGTTATGTTAAATTACTTAAAAATTGTGGGAATATTTACAAACAAAAATATAATAATTCTATATTATGCGACACGTAAGTATGTAAATGAGTTTTGTCGCCCCGCAATGTGCTCATAATTATTGAAATATTAGAATACAGAGTTAAAATTAATATAACTTCCAAAATATTTTTCCACATTTTGTTGGCATCACTAAATTAATATAATGTAAAAACCTTTATTTTACTATAATACGACGTAGCAATGAGAAAAAATCCAAGAAAAAACTGTTCTGGAAAAAAAAAATTGTACACGTAAACGAAATCTTTTCTGAACAGTACGGCACTCATTTACGTTAACTACGGTGGACTTTAGCAGATGATAACTTGAATGCATTGCGTAACCCTTGTTACTGCAAATTTAGCGACACGACTCTAAATAGTCAGCAAAAAATTGCCATTTACAACAATTGCTACAGAAGCCTGCAATCTCCATTAACGACAAGATATCTGGGCGATTCTCGGAGGGCCAACGCAAACTTCAGTACGTGCGGAGAGTTCCGGATCTCACCACAGGGATGTACAGTAACCAGTTAAATAGTTCCACCGTTCAAATGTGCCGTGCAGGTCGAAACTTCACTCTTGAAATGCAGAGCCAATCTTATTCGCGGTGTAAGAGATAGCGGTTAAGCGCAACTTTCAGTTCGCTCGCCTTTTACCACAACGATACGGTTTCGTTTTCTGACGGTGTCAACCCGGATTTTCGCATGGGGAGATCATTGTGGAGAATGCCGTTGCTCCAGTTGGCTTCCTAGGCTTGGCATTTCTGCGCTGCTTAAATACTTTAGGCGGCTAGGAATGTTCACCAAACATTCTAATTGTTCTATTAATGTTTGATACTTGTTGATATATGTACTAGTTATAGTTTGTTTCGTAAACATACATTGTGACTATTTTTACAGTAATGAAAGTGAGATTTCATAGGTTTTGTATAGTGGCATGTCAAAGTCCAAATTTAAATCAAATGATTTTACACAAGGAAAAAACTGACTTACAAAAATTGAAAAAATCACACTGAGTGCGACAGATCGTGTTCCTGAACCCTGTGTGTCTGTACCTGATGACGAGAACAGATTACGGTTCTAGAAACGTCGTTCCGTCTGTCTGGAAAACTACCGTGTTTTTGTTTCGACTCATCGTTGTTTTCTGTTCGTGTCTGATATAACACTGGTTTTGTTTCGCCTTATTAGTGTGTCGTATTTTATTTTCATTTTGTTGGTCATACATTTTTTTCTGTTTGTTCCTTTTCTTAAGGGGTCCGCCTCGTGGCACATGTATGTGTTTGTGTGAGTGAGGTATGGTGCTAAGGGCGACGTCGTATGGGCCATACAACGGTGCGTCGCCTCTACGCGAAAGGCGTGCAGTCTTCGCGAAAAAAAAAAAAAAACAAATTTCCTATGGGACTTTAAGTGGTGACCCTATTGTTTTATTTACGAAATCACTTTACTAAAGTCCAATGCACTACCCTTAAGTGGTTTCACATGTATTCGGCTAGTATATTTTCCGCTGTAGCAGCCTGAAAACCCCGTTTTAACCCATTTTGACGTGCCCTAAAAGGTATTTCTAATACGTGTATTGTCTTGAAAGTACTTAAGGGCAGTCGTCTGTAGTGTGGGTTCTTTTCGTAGATAAACGGCGTGAACACACGTGTATTAGTTTCAGTGTATAACTTTTTCTTCAAACACGCTGCTGTGTGATTTTATGGCAACGAGGCGGGCCCCTTAAGCAGACCTCATGCCAAGGTTGTCTGCCTTTGTGGTGTCTTGGATTTTCTTCTTGATTTCGGATTTTTATTTTATTTATTTATTATCATTATCTGTTCGTCCTAGTTTTATTTTACCAGATTACATTTTTATGGAATTTCATGTCGTGTATGTATCCTGCTTATTTATGATTTTCTATTATCTTTAGTTTTCTTTAACAGTCATCTATATCGCAATGGAGTATACGACCAGGAAACTAAATCCAGTCTCGTGTTATGTGTGCTGATCACCGAAGTCCACAGAAATTATGAGCATCTTGTTAGTTGAAGCAGAGCAAAGAGGTTTGCAAGGTTGGGAGAAAATTGCAACATGACGAAAAACACTTCAAATAAAATGTATATTGCGCCTCTATTATGCAAAAAATGGAACGTTACAAACAATAGTATTCACTAACATAAATACTTGTACAAGTTGTTTGACCATTGAACCACTGCCTCGTTTTTATAGTTGAAGTGGACTAGTTGTTGGACCGCAGCGTGACTGAGTACATAGGTCAAAACTTTCTCATGAAATTCCAGGAAGGAGAAGATCAGAGTCTTGCATTTGTTGGGGCCGCGGTCAGACTAATTCGCGGGTTCGATTCCCAGCGGGGTCGGTCCCCGGATTTTCGGATATGGGAATCGTGCCGGATGATGTCGTTGGTCGGCGGGTTTACTCGGGGATCTCCCGTTTCCCCCGCCCTTTCATTCCGGCGCTGCTACGTACTCACCTCATGTCACCCTGTCCATGTCAGCGTTGACCAAAATCTCTCACTCACTCTTGCATTTGTTAACAGAAAAGCCATATTCAAGAAGATTGATCAAATAAAATTTTACTGTCGTATAGTTATAAATGTTGCACGATATTTCGATAGTATCATATATTTATTTATTATATTACATAACCTAATATTTTTAGCTACACGAACCGTTATAAAACATATATTTAGTAGCAAAGTCTTATCACTATGAATCTCTGGTGTCAAACTAATAAGAGAAAACTTAGCTAATCATTCCGTCGCTGTTCCATTCACGTACAGTGCGAGTGTTATGTGTCCGCTAGGATACGCCAGCATCATATTCGCTCACGGGAGCTGGGTGGTGGAGCGCCTTACCTCATTGGCTTCTCTCAGGAGTATCACCACATAGGGCAATATTTGCTGCGAGGATATGGACAGATGACGTGGAAGTTCCTGCCATGTCTCGTCGAAAGACTAAAGTACCAAAGCTAATAGGCATCAGCCAGGGGCTTTGCAACGCCAAATATTTCAGGAATCTGCTTGGTTCTATGGAACGACTGTGTCTGCATGGCATTGTTACGGCAACACCAAATTTCAAGCGTAGTGTGAAGATGACCCAACCTGGAAGAGAAGAAAGTCCAATAAGAATTTAGTACATGACCATAAAGGGTAGGGATGTGAAGTAGGTAAGGCTTTAGAATAGATCGGGTCAGTCGACCAGAGTATAGCCCACAGGCGACCTTCCAGAAAGCCGGAGGTAAGTGACCAATCGCTTTGATGGGAAAGCCATCCGTGTTTCCTTTCGTTTCCAACAACCTTCTCTTTTCTTGCACTAAACAAACGCTGCCTTACTGTTCCAGTTATTGTCGTTGTAATATAAAGATGGTTCACACTTTATTCAGCACTTTTCAAATCAAACTTTTAATAAAATATTAACTTACTGCCCTTTACTAGATGTCGTTCAACATTAGAATAAGTTAGGTTAGTTCCTGTAAGGTTAAGAGTGGGATTACTTTAGCTGAAATTTCAGAACAGTCCGTCGGCGTAGTTCGTAGAGCGCCCCTAGATAGCAATATAGCACGTTCCTCCCTCTCCCCCTTGACAAAAAGCCCTGCACAGACTCCCAATTAATGAACCCGTTCCATGCTCCCACTTTTAAAGGCTACTTTTGTTTCTTGAATTTTCATATTGAAATACTACAGTCAATATCACTATGAAACGAAATAATGTACTAGTATTTTATGTTTTATTAATAATATAAAGTGAACGATTAAGATTAACTTTATTATAAATTTTGTTCTTAGTATGCAGACCGAGATACGAGATGTGATTACTTTATTTATTCTTCGTTGGCATAAACGCATTTTCGTTTTACATAGGGTTTGCATTCTGACGGCAAACAAAGGTGTACAATCGTTTATATCCGGTTAAACATTATACTTTATTTTTTCTTGTTAGTGAAGCGAGATGTAACTAGCAGAATATTTTCAAAGGTATTGTTATGAATGAAATTTAGCTTCCAAAAATTTTTAACGAAAAAGTCTTGAATAGCAATACGGTCAAGTAAACTAGTAGATATCTAAAATAGCATGTCACTGATAATAAATGTATTAATCATACGTGTAGTTAACGTTTCAACGTAGTAAATAAGGGTTTAATGGGTGGTGGAGTGTAGCTCTAAATATTGTACAGGCCTGTATGTAAATTGTATAATTTCGAATATATTTTTACTGTCCTGCCGTGGTATATGCAAAGAGACGGAAGAGAACTAAGCAAGGCTTTCAAAAATTTACTTCATAATGAACCGTTAACTTCTGTTACTTCCTTATTTTACTATCATCAGGAGTAAAAATAAGTAAATGGTAACAATACTAATATCATACCACCTAAACGTTCGATGTAGCGGTGTCCCGCCTGGGAAGTTGAAGACAGCACAATGGACGACTTGAAAAGAGGCGGAGCTTCAGTCAGGTGTGGGATACAATTCCTATCTCCATGGATACCGCAGCCGAACATAACCTTCATTTAGCTGTTTGGCTTCACATGTCCCAGATGAGATGTACTGTCGTCAAGAAAATTGATTCTTTGTTTGGAATTTGCCGCTTTTTCAGGTAAACATTAATCTTATGTATTTGCGTATCTTTACCATGAAATTGAAACTGATATTTTTTACCCTTGCGTGCAAATCTATGAATGCGCAACATTTTTGCTTTCTGCAATTACCAACTAACAAATCAGATCAGCATGTTAGTAAACAAGCTTTGTTTCCCACAATATTTCCCCTGCGGTGTGACGTCTGGGGGCGTGTACTTCAAGTCGTCCATTAGGAATGATAAATATTTAATTCCTTTGGCTTTGTTTAGTCGACTTAAACGTTCATAAGCAAATATCAAAATACACAAATACATTGCAATAGTCAAAACATACAGTTTTTTTGAGTACGTAAATTTTACAGGTTTTGTTAATATTATTGAATAATATTCTCAAAATTATTTACACTAAATATATATATATATTTTATTTGCTTTACAGCTTACAAAGGTTTTCTCGGATTTCTATAGTATAAAAATTTTGAAAACGGTAACTCTATATTATTTCACTGCGACTTTTAAAACATTGCCACTTAAATTTTACAAAAACTTATACACTTAAGGTAAAACAATCTAATTATTAATATTACAGAAATCTAGAAATAATAAATACCGTATAGTAAATATTTTCGTTACTTTGGATTTGTAGGTTTTTTATTTCGTTGGACTATATTTGTAAAAACCATTTACGATTATGTAGTTTCAGATGACGGAATGTATTCAATATTGCTGATATTTACTCTCTAGTCGACAACACAAACCCTATCGACTTGTGTCAAGTTGACCAATTCCTATGCGCATTCTATGAAACGCATAATTTGCTGTTAAGGGTGTTCAAGTGCGAAAAAATCATAATTTTATATTTATATGAAATACAGTAGTGTTAGTTTTGTAGACGATACTTGTGAGTACAGTTTCCTCTTACGAAACAATTTTAACTCACACTGTTTTCCCATAACGGTGTTTCAAAGTCAAAATTTACATGTTCTGCTGCCATGCAAACAGTGAAAACCAATTGACTTACGCAAGTGAAATAATTCACAGTGAATTAATATGCCACGGGCTAAGTAATAAAACATTTTTAAAAAATCCCGAAAACTATTTTTTTATTTTAAAAAATGGCTGAATTTTCCACTTTTTTCTTGTACTTTTTCGATTTTTTTAAAAACATTCAAAATATTACTTTATGGTCTTTAAATTCTTTATTACATAGCTCATGGGATGTAATACCCCCGTGAATTATTTTATTCGAGTAGGTAAGTTGGTTTTCACTATTTGCATGGCAACAGAACAAGCAATTTTTTACTTTGGCACACCGTTATGAGAAAACTATGAAAGCTAAAATTGTTATGTACGAGTAAAATGTACTCACATGTTTCGTCCACAAAACTAACACTATTTCATATAAATATAAAATTATGATTTTATCGCACTTGAACATCCTTAAGGCGAAGATTTCATTGCTATAGCGTAGGCTCAAAAATGCTTGTATAGTGGCAGGGCAGGCGTGAACTGTATTTCGTCATTAAATGATCTTGAATCACATTGGTAGTAATTGATGTCTTAGCTTAATTTGTAAGCAGAGTTAACATTTAGGTACAGTCGCAAAACATGCTTCCACGGTAATAAAAGTTGCTTAAATGGCACGATAAAAACGTGGAAAGCTAGATTCGTTACTTTTATATGTCAACACATGCTGAATGTTTTTAAAAGACACAACTTCTACATTTTGGTATGCGATAAATTTTAATGGCCACATACTCACTTACGAAATTCATTCGCGTGAATTTGCCTCTGGTAATAATTATTGCTTAAGAACTCAGGGGAAATTGACAAGTGCTATTTATATCTTTGTTTTGTCTGAAATGTAGGTCTCGTAATTAATAGAGACCTTAAAAATTTACGTATTTATTTTAACACAAGCTTAACTTCAAACAACAATTATTTCATTTTACTTTTGTTATTGACCCTTGGCTTGTATGAACCTACAAAGAGGACAGTGAGCAATTAATAAAGACATAACTGAGTATAACTTTCATGATCTCTAGCATTTAGCAATAAATATAAAACAAATTTTCAGTTATAATTTGCGTATCTTGCACTCACATATCTACACTGACAACTTAGGCGGATACTTGACAAGTGTATAAAATTCCTGATGACGTTTAACGTTTATATCACAGAATACCTGCACACACAGAAGCGAAATATAGTGGCGATGTCTAGAGATGATGGTATATCGCGAAAATGTTTTGTGCCAAGATAGCCTTGAAAACACTGACACAACGTAGCTGTCTGCAGACCAATACCAGGCATCCAATATTACAATATCGGGATTCTTATTGGCTCAGTCAAATAGGGCAACAGCTCCACGTACAAGCTGAAGCCAGTAATCTTCTGGTAAGCTGGACGTGTATTGAA
>PNEQ01076881.1:21329-35594 GCA_003012365.1 Medauroidea extradentata | reverse complement strand
AGCGATAAACCATCATCTCTAGCGATGTCTTTGGTAATCGTTATCTGTCTCTTTATTGGCTACACGAATGTTTAGACATTGGCATTGTGCCTTAAAGGGGAGTGTTAGATTTTGTTTTCAGTTTTTGAGCTGTAAGTTTATTTCGGATTGTATGATAAATATTTTCTCTTCGACGAAGCATAGGATGTATTCTTGGTAATTTGCTTGACATAAATAATATTGGCAGCTTTCATTAATTTTAATGCAGGATCATTGCAAGAAAATTATAGGTTAACTTCAAAGAATTCTCTTGCAGTGACTCTGCATTACAAATTAGGGCTATGATTATTCATTTATTTCAGTAATTACAAATAACTCGAATATTTTTTTAACCAAATGCTTCGAAAAAATTTGAGACTGTGTACAGTCATACAATACACAATTTTTCCAGAGCCTTTTTTTAAATTATGTACCGTTTGCTAGAAAAAAAACATTATTTTGCTTAATTTAGGCTTATTTTTACAAAAAATGTGTGGTATTTCAGGGGCAAAAATCTAAAAATCCGTTTGGTGTATTACAACAGAAAAATTCAGATACAGACGATGTTGTATGCTTGTTAACACTGCTAGAATAAATTTGTAAAATATATATATTTTTATTTACTTATTTGCGTTAAAAAAATATTTTCGAAACTTCTGCAAAACTAAAGAGCGAGACCTTAATGAAATATTACATTATTATTAACGTCAAGCAGTTTACTAATAAAATATCCTATGTTACTTCGAAGAGAAAATTTTGATACTGAAATTAGAAAAATTTTATAGCTCAAAAACAAATACAATAAAATTGTCTAACACTTCCACTCGTTCTACCCTCGCTCTGTCGTGTTTGTCTGCATCTGGAGATTTCCGAGTGAATTCCCCGACATGTAGTTGGTTCGTTACACACGTGACAGTTTCGCTTCTGCAGTATTAGCTGCTCGGTGGCCTCACTAAGCCTCTACCTCATCAAGTCGCACCAAGTAGAAGGCGTTTTCCGTCCGAGTGTCGCGTTTGGCTTGTCGGACCGCAGAATGTGCCCAATTTGCGGGTTGGTGGTAGGGGCAGAAGGTGAAGAGGGGGGAGGGATTGGGATGGAGATTACCGACCGCGAGAGAATTGTCTCCGACGAGGGGCGCGCTATCACCGCAGATATTACTCCCGCGCTGCGCGTTGATTACAGCTCTCCGAAAACACAGCGCAGCTTCGGAGATCTTGCGGAGCAATCGGTGAGAGAAATGAACAAGGGACAGCACTGGGTAGAGCGTTTCGTAGGCTCAGCACTCTGTGTAACGTTTTCGTGACTGTTTTGGACCCTGAAAGCCTACGCTTTCTCCAAGCAGGCATGTATGAGTGGGTGTACAGTAACACACATAACTGACACCTAACTACCTACACTCTAAATCTGAATTAGTGAATATTCACTGAATCATGTTGATGGATGGAGCAGTTTCAGCAATTCGAATCAGTGAAAATAGTCACTGTTTAATTACTGAATATTTACTGATTTCCTTCAAGAGTGCCAACATCTCACAACTGAATCAGTGAATATTCACAATTTTTCCAGTTGTTTTCTAAGAAAAGTTTTTACTTATTTAATCAGTGAAAAATTACTGAAAAATCTGTGGACATTCACTAATTAACTAGTGGAATGTTGGCACACACTATCGGAATCAGTGAATAGCCACAGGTTTTCACAGTGGTTTCTCACTGGTTCAATTTGTTGAAATTGCTTCTTGCATCGGCGTGAATCAGTGAATATTCACTAATTCAGATTTGGATTGTAGTCACGATCATCAAGCGTACCATTAAAACTACGTTACTTCGTTAGTATTTACAAAGTAAAGAAACTTCCTAAGCTTATGCTCTCTTCGTAGCACATGAATTAAAGACTAACTAATTCACACACGTCCACTATCCGCTGACACGTGATTTATCTGACAGCGGCCAGAGTATGGCTGTCGTACAGAAACGTTATTTAATTTCTTCGTTTCTGCTCCCTTGTGGCGCCGAACACGACTTCAGTTTGGGTGTAGCATCTTTCCTAGTTACTATAGCCCACGATTTTTGGTGAAAAGAATTCTGCAACAGTTTGTTTTAATGCGTTATGCTTAGGGCCACGATTTTGTCGCGAAAAGATTTTTGCCCCACTTTGTTTCAGTGACTCGCGTGCACATCGGCAGTTCTGTTTCAAGGTTATTGGCAGCGTGTCTATGTTCAGACACGTTTCTCAATTGACTGCACCAATCAGAATAAGATTATTGTGAGTCTGCACGTCTATAATTTGCCAAGGCAAGTGAGAGTAATATCATCCAATCACAGACGATGTAGCAGATCTGCAGGTGTTCACATGACGCATCGAAACCAAATGTTGCAAAAATCTTTTCGCCATAAAATCGTGGCTCTAGTTATGCTCACATGGAGTTTTGCTTCATTGTCAGTGATTGGCTGTTTTTAACTCTCAGCGTCTAGGGTTCTACGTTCAAATCACAGACGTGTTGTGTCGCAGTAACCTTGTTCGTGTTGGCACAGTCAAATGAGCCACGTCTGTGCAATAATACATTCTGCCAATAACCATGAAGCATAGCTCCATTTGCGCACATAAGTCATTGAAATAAACTGTTGCAGAATTCTTTTCGCAAAAAATCGTGGGCTCTACTAATTTCATACAATTTTTACTGTCTCTTTGTCTGTGTCATAAATTATTTAGCATGTGATACCATGGGCGTACAAAGTGTTGCCACAATTGAAAACTTTGGGTGCGTTTTACACGTAAATGGCGAGTCCTAGATAGATGCAACAAAATATTTTATCTATTAATTACGACACACTGTTTTACATTATGGCATAAAACATGACTTTTTTGAGATAATTTATATTTTTTTCTGAAACAACAGGGCGCATTTTTTCAAATGAAGAAATGGGTGTATATGGTGCACGTACATTTATTTCAGCCCAAATCGTGGTTTAGTGCATTTGTACTCTAAATTGTATTCCTCTGACACAAGTACTTTTTATAATATCCCACAAAATATGCTTTTATGACTTCGACTTTAGGGGTTTCTACAGCCCTTAATATTTGAGATGGACGATGCGTGTCCTATACCAAATGTCTTCTTTCCACGTCAGCAATCCACTGGTAAATTAAGTTTAAGAAACAGCCTGTATTTGTATGTATGTGTGTATGTAGGCCTACATACACATGTCACTGATTCTTAAAAATGTATTTAAATGATACCACTCATATATGGGAAAATATTTTACCGTACCCACTTTCCTAACAGTCCACATACATCGGTGAGAAAAAATTACATATAAATTTTAACAGTGTAACATACAATTACCCCCCCCCCCAAGAGACACAATATTATTTATTTACAAATTGTAATATAAAACAATAAGTTACACATTATTATTAATTGGAAGAATTCTCAAAGGCTTTAAACAAATTATTATATGCCAAGGAATGTTACTTGCAAACACTAAAACATTTCCTTTGTCACATCATAAATTCTGTTGCGTGCTAAAGAAATGTTGTTAAAAAATAATTGCAAAGAAGAATCATAGCAAACTAAATATTTATTTACACTATAAATATTTATTTACACTAAATAGTAATAAAAAATGTAGTTTTATTAAAGAAATGGATATACATAGTTTTTGTAAGTAAATATATTTGTTCGAAAATTTGGCTTCTCTGCAAAGAAAGTGCCATTATTTTGATAGAAAAATGTTTATAAAAATAATTTAGCAACCCCGAATACATATTTTTTCCTCCGCTGTCAACCAAGTTTTATTTACTTCAAGCTTACCAGCCTCAAAGAATACATTTTTTTTTCTGAAAATTTTTTTTGCTTACTTCTCAGCAAGTTAATTCAATTTCTACCGCTCCCCAAAACAGATTTAAAAGAAATCATAATCAATTAAAGCAGTTGAGTAATTATACACTTCATAATTAACTATTCGCCTATGATATTTATATTGACGATTTTGAATTAGAACATGACATGTGCTTCCGAAAGTAATGGTTATATTAGAACGTAACAATCTGTACGCAAAATATTGTTGACATACAGGATTGCAGAACTGTGTCTAGAGCTGTAAGTTGGCAATTAGCACGACGACGAATTATTTAAATAATTTCTGCCTAATTGCATTACCTTCCAACTTCCAATTTTTAAAAAAAGATAATACGAAGTCAACTGGCGTGCAGTTATTTGCAGCGCTTCCAGCCGGAATGACACAGGTTCTTATTCCGGCTCGGTCATTCCGATTCCCTTTTTTTATATTCATTCCCAAAATAACACCAAGCTAACGATGGGATGATTTGTACAGTCCGTGACCGAAAGCCTACATTTTCAGTTCGCGCGCGAGAGTCACAGTTTGCATTTTTATCGAGTGAAATCACCCGAGAAATGGCGTTCTAATTACGCGATAATACGTTTTCAATTACTAAGGAGAGAAGGGAGGTAAGCCAGACAATGTTATATGCATACACTCCTGCAACTTGTCCCTCTACAGCTGCATTCTCTATAAACGACCAGCCATGACCTGCAGACAAATATCTACTCGCCCATAAATATGTTATAAATCAGGGAAAATCTAGTTTTATTAGTTACAATTAAGTGTAATTCATGTAAATTGATGTGTATCTATGACGAAAAATTAACGTTCACAGACGTAAACATTACAATTGTTCTGTAATACTATTTGATTATTGGACCAAATGTTTTTGTGACTTTTCTCCAAAGAATCTTATCTAAATCTAAAGTTAATTCAAGTTCATGAAGGTAAATTACTATAAAGTATATTATACAACAAAGATAGGGCTATATCAAATTAACTAAAAATACGTGTGCACACTAAAGGAGCTGTAATGTCAATCAATGAAAGTGTTATACACAGCTGCTTCAAAGTAAATCCTCTATATACAAAATGGCTACTAACCTAGTTCGGCAGTTTGGTAGAAACAAAGTGAGGGTACTATATTCAACATTGGAACAATCAAGCAACATTTGTTGTGAAGTAAATAGGCCTACCGGGTAATTAATACGAATTTCGTATATAGGTAATAATGGTTAACGTCTAAACTAAACAAAATAACTTCAGACTGAATAATTTACGAAACAGGAACAGAAAACTCACTAAAGATAAAATATTAACTTTACTAGTGAAATGCCGCAAAATATTCAGAAAATAATTTCGGACATCTATAGCGAGTTCAGTGCAGTTAGCCAGGATTCGAACTCGGTTTAACCTTAATAAGAGTCCTACGCTTTACCACTCCGCTATCTCACTCGGTAGCAGCTGTAGTACACCGACTGAACCAATGAATCATAGTCGTTCAAGAGTACTTGACAAAGACGAAAAATAATCCAAGGAATCTTTCTGAAGGGACAACGCTACAAGACTCTTCAACCCTCACGCCAAGAAAGGAAAATTATCTGTAGGATTCCGCCCGTTTTATTCTCGGAAACTTTTAATGACTAGCTCTTAGAAAAGTCTTTCCTCCAGTTTCCCAGAACTTCCTTGAAATTAAACTAATTACTTGATGAAGTCTCCGTATTTTAGAGCTCGGAGGCCAGATGTCACTGGCGGCTGGCCAGAATACCTCGTCAGTGTTAATTGCGAACTTGTGGTGAACTTGTGCTAAATATGTCACTTTCCTCAGATTTGTGGAAGGCTGAAGAACAAGAGTCCTCTCCCGAGAGAAGCATTTATAAATTATCCTCTCATTGAGCATCTATAAAGTGTGTTAAACCATGCATTATTTTCCTTTATTTATTCAAGTCATATTGCTTGTAATTTAAACAACCCGTTTTAAATTTGGTGTTGAAAGATGCTTTTTGTTATAAAATCCTATATATAAAATACGCGACGTGCATCATCGTGATAATTCGCGACATCTGTCACAAAGGAATTAAGGTACTTGCACATATCAAAACTGCAGATAATTCTGTGTCATTTCTAATTTTATAATTGGAACGCTAGGTTTCTGTTAGGCAGGGTATACCTGTGGTGGGAAATAAAATATTTTGTGTATACCATATGTTTCTTTTAGTTTTTATAATACAGTTACGATCCTTCCGAAAGTAAATCTCAGCTTAGAGCCAACTATCAACTTTACAGTGCATACGTTCAGAATACTGAGTAACAACATCTAAAGGCACATCTTTACATTTGGTTACTGAAATACATGACTATTTAACTGGCATATTGTCTCATTATTACGTTTGTTTGTTTAAAACTTTATTTTTTGAAAAATTTAATATTTACTGTAATTTTATATATTTTTGCATTGGAAGACATTTTTGCGGCAGTAGATTGTTATAGTATTAAAAAATCTGAACAGTTATTTACTCTTACTGCAAGCACACAGTAAATTCACATAAACATATTTCTAAAAAAAAAAAATACTTTAGTTTATTTTATTTTTTATTCGCCAATACAATTACAATTATCTTCACGTCAAAGTGCATCCGACTGAAACCGTACATACAAACCCATATTCCAAAAGAAGAAGGCTAGTAAGATCACCTTCCTTACTGTGTGTATCTCTGAAACGCGAAATTAAAGTTATTTTTCTATTGTAAGAGGTATGATAGTTACACAATAATCCCTCAAATAAAGCGGGAGGTCCTCCCCCGGAAAAATTTTATTGATGCGAAATTGTGCTATTTTTAGAATTTTCGTACAAAGATACAGCATAATATCGCTAGCAGAAAATATAATAGTTATTCTCGGCAGTATTTAAATTGAGTGAACGATTTTACAAAGACAATTTAATAAACTCCGAAGTCTTGTCTTCTTTAAGATAAATGTGAATTATTTTATTATAATGAATGTTATTTCAATATTTAGTAGGATTTATGTATGATAATGTCTTAACCAAAACACCAAAACACATTTATTTTATTGATATAGTAAAATCACGTATCATAATTTAATACATACTGTAAAAATCTTTACTTACACTTACGATGAATAGAATTCGAACAATTCAAAATCTGATACTTCTTCAAGAGGAATGGAAAAGGTACGGGGGAGCATAACGGAACCTCTTACTTGTACCACTTTAAATAACAGAGGTAATAGTAACTTTTAGAACATCTTACATCTCAAGATGCGTTTATCCGGTTATAATAGTATTACGTGCATTGACACTGATAATAATTGCATCACACTCTACGTTTTCACAAAAAACACGAAGTTTTTAATTTTTATTTATGAAGTCTCCAGAACCAATTATCTGAATCCGACCTTAATTTGTGTACGCGAATTAATTTTATTTAGTCCATTATTTTACAAATTCGCATTTTATGTTGTTAATTTTTAAAGTTTGCTTTAATTTAATTTGAAGGTTAATGTTGGACAGCTCAGGAATTTCGAAGTCGATTTAAACGAAACATTTCTTTTGCGGCACTAAAATAAGGTTATTTGACTTTGAGGGATTTGTCATAGAATGTTTCCGCCATTTTGAAAAATAGCTGCACTTGTAAATTTCATGTTTGTAGACAATAACTTCACTATCTACAAGTGAAAGCAATTAATTATTTCGTAATACCGCATTTTTTTCTCCTCTTTTTATACCTCAAGTTCAACAGCTTTTTTATGTATCCAAAAAATATATATTTTTTTTTAACAAAACAAGTATGCCGAAGTACTAAATAAGAACAATACACTGCCAGAAACATAACCTCAAACAGTGAAATGTCTTGAACGATAGCACCGTTAAACTATCCGAAATATGCCTGCAATATCCTACGAAAGATTTATCGGATTTTTTTTTTTTACGTAAATTGGTGTTCGGCGAAAATCAATAATTATATACATTGTTAAAGATTTGAACTCTATGTCCAACGTTTTCGTAGCTGGTTTATAATTTGTCAAAGGAAAAAAATAACAAAATCAGCTCAGTAAATATGCAGCTATAAGTCCGTGCTACATGTTATCCAACCTTCTTTGTAGACATTGTTGCATACATTAATTTCCTGGGAGTTATTAGAATTATTCTAAATATTAGAAAACATATATCATTTTAATGGTAATATTAACTAATATGCGATTATCAGAATCGTAAACTATTATTTGAAAGTTTACTATTTTATATAGTACATATATCACCAACATTAAGATTTGGTTAAATCATCGTTACCCGAGAACATTACAAACGTATTTCTGAATTTCTAAAAACGTATTTCTGTATTTCTAAAAATAATTAAATGCCGTTTCTGTAACTCTTTTTGCGGGTCTATGTAAGATTGCAGTAAGTTGCTATATTCTTAAGAGTTTACATTGCAGTGATGTCATTTGAAAATTTAACTGCATAGTTTGCCCAGGTAGGCAAGTATCGATAATAGTCTCGTTCTATCTTCTAACAGGGTGCTCCTAAAACAATAAAGAATAGTTGAAATCATAGCAGTCCATTCGTTCTTGACATACATCCTGAAATCTATTAAATTGGGGTATACGTACTGAGTACAACGTCAACCAACAACTTCAAATTCACGTTACATTACTTAGTACTATGTGTGTATCGAGTCAGAAGAAACTGTGGCAAAAAAAAAAAAACTCGAACGACAGCAGGTTTTTAAAACTTAACACGGTATGAACAAAATACATAAGTCGCTCTATTAGGTATCTCGTGTGTACCGAATTCTGATTAGTTCATCATTTAGATTTCTCGCAAGATAAATAAATTTTCAAATTCCACCTCTGTGTTAACTATTAACATAGCATGAACAAAACACATTAAAGTCATGTCACATTACTAAGAATTGTAAGTTTTACGAGTTCGACGTCATTCTAAAAATTGTTATTCAGATATCTCGTACTACCAAAAATGTTTTTATATTATCATCATTTCGATACTATGAAGACGGCATAAACTTGACAAAATTCGTCAGTTAACTTGCTTAGTGCTACGGCACTTGTTATCAAAATTTAATAATTTATTTTTATTAATGAAGTCGTTACTTTTGTCCAAATAAGGATTCTTAAGGCTGCTATTAATTGACTTAATGCCAGGACAGTTATTATCATAATATAGCAGAAATATTTTTTAGTAAATGAAGTCGTAATTTTTGTAAAAATTAAGTTGATTAGACAATTGCTCAAAAAGCATGCTGTTGACTCATAAGTATCTTGGTTATGTGGAACAAAGTATAAACTATATATATTTTAAATAGTTGTATAAATGAATATATTCCTACAAACAATACAATTCGGTAAAATGTATGTCATAGTTAAAAATATATACATATTTATTCTAGACAATATTATGATTTCTCCTTGCATACAACTACAATAATTGGTATGACAAAGTAGGTTTGAAACCGCTTTATTGCAAAATATAATTTTTGGAGCATCCATAAAAGGAAAATATTTTTTTCTGTCAAAAATATGGAATATGTTAAGAAATGTGTTACACCTTAAAATGAAAACTCTACAAAATTGTTTATACAAGTTACAAAATATAAACATTCTTCTCTCATAAACAGTGAAAATATTACTTTTGTAAAAATTTTATTGTGTGAGTACCTAATAGATTTTTTATGTTCTACAAACTTTACACTCAGTTGAACTGCTCAAGATGCGGACACGTGGATTATATATTCCATGTGTTTTACCTACTCAATATTACGTTAATGGTATGCTATGAACGTAAGTGAAATCACGCTGCGTGTATTTAGTGTGAAAGCATGCCTTATCCATATATTTGTATATTATTGTTCTTGTTATTTATGGTAGTTTATTTTCAAAATCACTTAACACTAGGGCGTACTGCGTGTTGTAGATTCACAACTCACTACTAAAGTTTGAATGATATTGTTCATCGTGAGATTCGACATGTTTGAGAATTTATTGACTGTCTGTTGATCTTAGTCCGAGATATGTTGCGCGGTCACATTTGTCACGCTGTTGCCTCATTTCACTCTTCATTTGTCCTTAATGCTCCACATCTGCTAATACCTGTTTGATGCACAATTTAAAACATCTGGATTTGACTTATTTTTTAAACTCTGATGCTGTATATTGTTACCACGAGATATGCATATATGGGACCCACTTTTAAATATTTATTTTAACGTAATATTGAACGCACTAAATTAATATTTCGTATAGGATATAGTTTTAGCTATCGCGAGGATAGCAGTAACTAGTAAACTTTGAATGTATTTTAGTCGCATTGTGAGACCGAAAAAAAAAAAAACTATTTAAGTTTAGTGGTTGCGGTTATCCTATGGGAAATCAGTTCCCGTTTCTTAAGCTATTTAACGTTCACGTTCTTTCTTTTTTTGTATTTTGTAAAACATGTTTAAAAACGTGATATAGAAGTAGCAGTGAATTTTACTCCCTCCCAACCGCCAGAGAAAACTTACATACGCGAGCAGGAATACAATGTTATATCTTTTAGAGACTACAATTGAGGACTTAACGTTCAAAATGAGCTATGTATCATTTTCGACAAAAATGAGTTAGGTACATATAAAGGTGCCAAAACATAAGATCGAAGACATACCTAAAGTGCTATCTCCTAGTGAGATTCATGCGCGCCGTACATCAGCACAGTTACATGGTTGGAGTAACATCAACACATTCTAATTCATTGAAAGAATATATACTGATGTTCATAAGTATTTTGTATTAATTACTGTTCGATTGCTACTATTTACTTCTTTCCTATTGTAAAAAATATGTGAACGCATTTGGATATTTCCTTGTTAATTTGTTTGTCGCAATATACTGTTTTCGTCATTATCTCGAAACTTACCTTTTGGCACTTGGCCCCTTATGAATGTTAAGTCTTCAATTATTTGTCAACCCCTACCAACAGGATGTTACAAAATTGTGTGTCCATATGTTTGTGAAACAATAATCCTCACATTTATAAGATTGAAAAAATGTAATTTGAACATTAAGTCCGAAAATCCACCGTAGTATATTCAGTTCAGTCTGCTGTGCACGATGTGCTGGCTGATATGTTGCTGTGTAATGTCGCAGCAGTCACGTTTATTGAACGTATCCCTTCATTCTGCTCGGTCGTTCGTTGTCACCAGCGACTTGTTTGAAGGTTCCATGGTCACTTATATACAATGGATTGCTTTAAATTTTCGCCTATCTCGGCACCGCTGTTGTGGAATACTTGTAGTACACAAACCTTGTGCGGCGCTGCCATTACTGTTTGCAAATCCATACAATAATGTGAATAAACTAGCTCAGGTACGGAATACTTCGTAACCAACTTCTTGCGTTTGAACTGACGAATTTTACTCATAGTCGACGCTACGGCGTGCAATGCGCTGCGTCCAATAATAGTTCGTACGAATATTCTGGTATGGGTCTGATAATAATTAGTTGCAACATAATTCTACAGTAACAAGCGCTAGTCGTCACGCTATGCTTTGTTCGTCATACAGTGAACTGTAACGCAGAAAAGTTGTTTTTCGGACCTATGTTTCTCTTGATGCACGAATTGTTCCCTTTAAATATTTAGATGCGATTTTACAACAGCCAGCACGCTTTTGAAAATACGCTATGTATTGCAATAAGAAATTTTATAGACAGTGAATTAGAGATAAAAGAAACGCCTTCAAATATTTTGCAAGTCCAGGTATCAATTTCGCAACTGAACTTGAAAGTTACGTAAGACTACAACGTCAACCCACTTAAAAGACCAGGTTTGATATGTAGAGACAGGGAGAACATAAGTTTCGTTTACGAAATATAACTACAGTACTGCATATGCCAAGGCGTGAAAACTTTTTTCCAGTACGGCCACACTCCAAAACTACACATAAAAAAAATGAAAATAAAAATAAAAACTGTGACACTGCAAAATAAAATCAATACCTGTAAGGGAGAGCTTGACGGAAAATGTTTATTATTTCAAACTGTATTATATTTGTACGAGATATTGTTTGTTTTGTAGACATACATTGTGACAATATTATACTGTAATGAAAAAGTCTGGCTTTCATTGTTTTTTATAATGGCACGTAAATTCCAAATTTGCGTAAAATGTTTTTATGATTTAAAGCAATAAAAATTTTCTGTCAAACACCTCCTTAAGCCGCTAAATAATGTTGGCATTCAGTTTTAATCTTGTATATACATATGACGTATGAAGTCACTCGTTCAAATTATTCGAACAGAAACTGCAATCGCAGATGGTACATTTAAATTCTGCAACATGGCACTTGTCTACCGTCATCTCCACGATCGGTATTCGCATTGTTCACTCCACTTCAATCACGTTTAAGGTGTGATTTACAGAAATGCTGCAAGAAAACAAATGGCAAGCGCTTCAAGACGAGTTACACGCCCATTGCACATAGCAAAAATTACTGTGGTGATAATGTTTACCTTGGTTCCAAATAAATGTGAAACGCCAAAAGAAACTAGTGATCCTTTTTGTGAGCTGGATTTCTTGAAGTAAAACGTTCACAACCATTTGTGCAATTTAAAAGTGAATATTTAAAAATATCACCAACATTATGAAACTGTCAGCGAAGTTTACGTTGTGGTAAGTGGCATACTTCTGTTTTGTATTTAGAAAACTTACCAGGCCCACAATAAAAGAAAGATTTAGTTGAGTTAAACGAAATTTGCTTGACTCAGCCAAATAATTCATTTGTATATGGCGAAATAAATATTTCTTGTTGGTGTAATGAAATTACTGGGTTGTAGTTACTTTGTTGCCCAAATGTAATACTTGGACTGTACAAATATATATTATTTTGCCTGTGCAAATATATTTGGGCAAAGCCATCAATTAATGTGATAGCACAGAGAATAGAATCCGGGACCTCTCGAATTGAGGATCACTGTCATTAGCATCCACGATCAACTCTAAATGTTGGTGATCGACTGATCCAAATAGACACAGCTTACGGTTCGTATAGTACGTGACATTTACGTATATGTAAATTATCCAATTTTAACCCTTTATTTCTCACTTTCTATAGAAATTGATTTACCGTGATAGTTTGTACCTGAATGTAGTTTCATTAACTACACATACAAACTAAGCTTAAAAATGCATTATTACAAGAATATGAAAATAATTTTCGAGGTGTGATTACAAACTACGGCGTGAACAAACGTGAAGGTATCGTTGGCGCAACAAAACGTACAACTGAACTTGCAAACAATTTGCTACGTTTGCGTGAACAGACATTTTACTGTCAGGCTTAAGTATTTTACCAAATTAACTGCATAGTTTACTGGGTCAACAAAGTCAGGTGTGTTGCTTTTTTGTTCTGTTCTGTTAAGATAATACTTTGCAAATATTTATTTCGCCGTATTTAAACAAATATTTTTCAGGGCATTATGTAAATTTATTTGTGAAAATCCAAATGCTTGTCTGATTAGAAATATTGGTAACGAAATCCTAAGGACACTAATGACAACGTATGTTCCGCATCCTTTATTATATTTGGGAGTCTCTGATTCATATAAGTTTGGATAAATTTTACAGCCAGTTATGAGCAATAATGTTGAGTATTTTGTGATTTGTTGTACAATGCAAGATATTTTTAGCTCTTAAAAACAACCTGAGATGTTCATTTCAGCATTTGCATGTTTTAATTAAACACTTTATTTTCTAGTGCCGTTAGTGTTGTTGGTGCTCGCAGAGGTCACCTCTTGCAACAACGAGGGCCAATAACGAATGTTTGTTATTTCACCAAGTCAGTCGAGTTAAATTAATTTTGTTATATGTAAGTATACGTGTATACAAATAAATAAAAATAGGGAAGCAGGTGTAAATAAAACGGTGGCCTACATAAAATTTACGCAGTCGTTCAGCAGACATAGTAAACAATATGACAGCCCCATGTGTGTAAACAATTGACATCAACTAATAGACGACGTAAACAAGATGGCAGCTACATAATTTGCCCAATGCTGACGGTCAATCTCAATGCGTGCACAAATTGGACGGCGCCATATTACAGCCCATACATAGCATGTAATGGCCTATACCATACTTTTTTGTCGAAAAAATCGTTACCCCCACCCCTGCTAAAGTACACTATTCCCTATCTTTAGAGACATGAACTTTTCGCGAAAAGAATTTTGCCCCACTTTGTTCCAGTGCCTTATGTGCACGTCTGCAGTTCTGCTTCATAGATATTGGCAGTGTGCCTTTGAACTGTGACGTTTCTCATTTGACTGTACCAATCACAATAAGGTTACTGTAACACCACACGTCTGTGATTTGCGTGTAAAACCCCACGACACACGA
>PNEQ01076881.1:9665-21229 GCA_003012365.1 Medauroidea extradentata | reverse complement strand
TTCATCTTCAATATGTCAGCGTTCAATTTGGGCATGTACGAAAGAGCAGCGTAACAGTCTAGTTCTTTTATAACGGTTTTGAATTTGACAGCAGAAATCGTACACAATATGCGAGTGGAAGGGTTATATGATCTGGCGGATAAAAATTAATTTGTAGTTTTTTTTTTTTTTCGAAATTATGGAAATTATTTCTTTTAGTGACCTTGAGGTCACGTTCAGAGATATTTGAATACAATCTGACAGTCGTGACGCCATCTAAGATGACCGCCGACCAAACCATAGCTGAGGAGATGGGCAATCCTGTATCTTATCATTGATCCCTGTGTGAAATGTGACATAATCTATCAGATATGACTACTCGCCTCTAATCGCAGAACGTTTATCTGGCGTGCAAGGATTTGGTGGTGGTAGTAGTCTTGGACTTTAAATGGCAACCCTTAATTTTATTTTCGGATAGTTTGTAGTACAGGCTTACGCATGCTTCTCGTTGTGCCTTTTACGAATTCAGGTGGCATATTCGGAGTTGCAGCAGTCTAAAAGTAGTATTTTTAACGCAATTTAACTGGTTAAAATAATGTTTCTAATAGGTATGCTGAATTTTGAAAATGTAAGAAGCATGACTTCATGTGTTTGTTCCTTTTTTTATAAACGTAGTGTGAATAAGTTCGGTGGTTTCGCTACAACACTGCCCGTGCGCCAGGTATACATGATTAGTTACCGTAAACCAATTTTGACCAATTTCTGGGTTACTTTGACAATTTAACATATTAATTTTTGTGTTTTCTGGTAAATAAACAGATAATCTGAGCCGAGTATTTTAAATAATTCCCTTTATCCTTATAGCTAATGCTTGAAACTTTCGTCATTGAATAACATAAAAACAAAAATTTTGAGTTGTCAAAGTTACCCCGCAATGTCAAAGTAACGGTAACTAATAAAAATCGAACTTTAATTTTAACGAAATATTTGAAGGTCAAATTACGTTATAAGAATTTATATAAATGTAAGATAACAAAACAATAGTAATTCAATACAGGATGCCAGCCTCCGTAGCGTAGTCTGTTTGACGCCGGTATACAGTGCGAGAGGTCCTGGGTTAAAATCCTAGCTCGGATATGGATGTTCTGTCGTCCGTTCACCTCACTTCACTCTCGTCGGCTCCCAGACGTAAAACCTCTCACCTCGCCTCAATACAGGATATTTGAATATTGTAAGTACAAACGAAAGGGGATAGTAGACGATAATGAAGCAATACTCAAGCCCCGTCTATTCGTTCATTGTCTGTTGTTCCACTGAGTAGCAGCTAGCTGACTAATAGTCGGGGCTTGAGTATGCATAGTATAATAGATTCTAACCTGCAGGTCATTGAATTCGCGAAAATTTCCAGTCCCTACTTATACGACGTATTATGACTGAGCACATATGAGCACCTTAAACCAGATTGCCCGAAGATCCAAATTGTAGATATGAACTCGATAACCTAGTGAACACTACGCTGTCTGGCTGCATTCTCTGAGGGTTTGCATCGTGATGCAATGGTGTTGCATCCCGTGCATTGGCATTAAGCGTGGGTGATAGTCACCATATTGAATTTTTGTATTTTGTGTCATAATTTTTCTTCTAGATAAATTCGTGGAATTTTAACTTAAATGCAGAATAGAATACATACTGATAGAATTCTAGACATATAAATCTTAATATTTTATTAATGTTGTTACAGATAGAATAGCAGATAAGAACGTAATAAGAATTTTCTAACTGCAGTTCCATCAGTAAGAACAGTATCGACAAAATTCGATGTATAATATATAAAATTCTATCAATATATATTCTATTCTGCAGTTAAGTTATAGTTTCAAATATCTACCTAGAAGAAAAGTTATGTCAAAAATACAAAATTCAAGATGGTGACTATCACTCACTCTTTACACACGCCAGAACGTGAAGTGCATGTCAGGCATCTCTTAAAATGTGTGTGGAGTCATGGCAACCACTTCAAATGCTACACGGGCACATTGCGTTTACTGTTCACTGTGGGAACTAGTACCTGGAATATAACGCAACAGTTTTGTAACACTGCACTTGTGCATACGTCGTTAGGGGAAACCAGTAGTTTCCGAACCAACGTTTATTAGGGTAGTTTGCTTGTTTCATTGTGTTTTACTCGCTAGTTTCGTTTGTCAAGCATTATATATAAAGAGTTGTAGTACTATTGCATAAAAATTGCATACATATTCATGCTGAGTTATAAGGTTAACCTAAATTATCCCTTAAAATTGGTATGATAGGGCACATAGGAAGTAAATGAATGAATACCGTAGGGACATGCAAAATTCGCGTTATTTTCTGACAGCTGACTAGACTCCAAGTGACTATAGGCTCGTTCGACGTCTCCCGCTGGCTGATATTGTCGTGACTTGCCGCGGAGAATGCTTACACGGTAGAGAAGCCAATCTCTGTAAAGACGTAACACACGTAAATGACAACACATAAAAGTTCGTGGCCAATTGAATCGCAGATTATGCTCTTTTATGTATAGGAAAGTGAAGTTTGGTCTGCTACCAAGTGATAACGCGAATTTTGCATGTCTCTACGTCTACTAGTATATTTGTATAGCAATAACTGTATTTTTTAAACTCAGTATTTTCCTTATAGCCAGTAATTAAAACCTTTATAATATATGGGGATCGCGGTGGCCGAGGGGTTAGACCATTCGCCTCCCACCGATGCGATCCAGGTTTGATTCCCGGGGGGGGGGGGTCAATCCCCGGATTTTCGCATGTATTAATCGTACCAGACGATGCAGTTGGCTGGCGTGTTTTCTCGGAGCTCTCCCGTTTATCCCGCACCTTCATTCTGCCGCTGATCCATACTCAACTCATGTCACCCCTCACCAGCGCTAAACCTGTAGATATTAAGAGGGAGTGTAAGACAATTTCATTGTATTTTACGTTTTTGGGCCATGAGGTATTTTCAAATTGTATTATCAATATTTTCTCTTCGACAAAGCATAGGCTATATTCTTGGTAAACTTATTGACGTAAATAATAATGGAATGGTTCATTTATTTGTCGTACAGAATCATTGCAAGAGAATTCGTTAAAGTTAACCAAATATTATCTTACAATGATTCTGCATTACCAATTAATGAAAGATTTCATTATTATCTATGTCAAGAATATATCCCATTCCTTGTGTGAAAATTTTGATAATACCATTTGAATAAATATTATGGCTTAAAAACTGAAAATACAACAAAATTGTCTAACGCTCCCCCTTAACGGCGCGGTCTACCGAAATTTTATCACCATTTTTTTATTTTTTATTTGTACCAGATATTTTTTTTTTCTTATTTTAGACACAAAATGTGACTAAATTTAGCTCTTATGAAATTTTTTTATCTCACATAGTTTTCGCGTAATGGCTTGTTAAAGTCTTATTTTGCACGTTTCCGTTTTAACGACTACACTAAAACCAACTGATATACCAAACTCAAAAAAATCACTGTGGATAAAGACATTGCAGGCTACAATGACATGCTCATGAAATTGAAGAATAAAAATTATTTGAATTTTATAAAAATGTTGAAACTGAAAATAAATATTTAAAAATTTCAATATTTTTTTTTTTTTTTTTAATACGAATAATTTGTTTTCTTTAATTTTATGAGCATGTCATTGTAGCCTGCAATGTCTTTATATACTGTGATGTTTTTGAGTCTGGTATATCAGTTGGTTTTAGTGCAGTCGTTAAAACGGAAACATGCAAAATAAGACTTCAACAAGTCATTACGCGAAAACTATGTGAGATAAAAAAATTTCATAAGAGCCAAATTTAGTCACCTTTTGTGTTTAAAATAAGAGAAAAAATATCTGGTACAAATAAAAAATTATATAATGATGATGAAAATTGCGGTAGACCGCGCCCTAGGCTCGGCATCTGTCGCCATATTGAATTATTTTATGTTTCGCTCTTATGAATATCTGAGAAGAAAATTGTTAAATTTGTTACTAAAATATCAATTCTATTTACCTTGCGCTACAATAAAAACACTGAAGTTGAACTTTTGACTTATATTTAAGCCGTAATCAGTCGAGTAAATTAAGAATATATAAAAAAAATTGCCCGACTGATTACGGCTTAAATATACGTTAAAAGTTCAACTTCAATGTTTTTATTTGAGCGCAAGGTGAGTAGAATTGATATTATAGTGACAAATTTAACACTTTTCTTCTCAGAATTTCATAAGAGCGAAAAATAAAATAATTCAAAATTGCGACTGATGCCAAGACTTAAGCGCTGACCAAAATCTCTCACTCACACCGTAATAGATACAAGTAGATCTTGCACGTGTTAAAACATCACTAACATGCTACGCAATTACGAAATGCTACAGTATTCTTGTTAACATTTTTTTTTCATTAAACATGTATACATAGTCATATGTACTTATAGTTGAGTCTTACTAAATCGTAAGTTGATTTGCCAATATAGTAAGTAAACTAATTATAGTTGTTAAGTAGTTTATTCACTAAATAATATCAATAATGTTAATAATGTCATATTTTATTTTTTTTATTTCTGTGTACTTACGTTTTGATACAATTTTATTTTATTCAGTCGCCAGTCAAAGTTGATACTAAAATAAAATAGTGTAAAAACTGACAGCGACCTAGAGTAAATGTGTACACGGTTAAGAAGTTAACGTCGCTTACCATCACCGAAGAAAATTATCTTCGCGCTGTGGAAAAACTTTGCTCCATCCATCACAAATTTATGAACAAGCACTTGCTGTTCATTCACGCCCATAACGTATTGATTACGCCTTTATCTCTCGCGAGACAGATGGCTGGTTGTGGAGCACGAAACGAGTTCAATAAAAATGTTTAAATAATGAAAATTGATGGCACTGGAACGAGAGAAATGGTAAAACAAAATATACTATATTTTACATGATACGTGTACTAAAGAAGATTTTTTTCTAAAAAATGCTCCTACTTCTGCTGATATAAACTTGTTTATACACATCCCATTTATTAAAAATCAGATACCAACTTTTTTCAATTATTGATAACTGCCGTTCTATTTTTTTTAGATCTTATAAACAATAAACACTATGTGGAAAATAGTGAATGATCGCCAACATTCCAGTGGTTTTCCCAGAGAATAAAATTCGTTCTGCACAAGTATAATATGTATATGTATGTATATATATATATATATGTATATATATATATATATATATATATATATATATTTTGTGTGCTAAAAATTTAAGGCAAATTAAATGGTTTAATAAAAAAGAAGAAAAACCAAATTTAGTCACGAAAAAATAACATTCAGAAAAATTGTGCAATCATTTCCGTCGTCCACAAAACATTTCCCCTCTATAAAAGTAATAGCAAAAAATAACTATGCCTTAAACTGACTTACCGGTCTAGCTTCTATTACATGATTAGCATATGAAATAAACGGTTATATTTTTTTTAATAGTTTAAAACAACTACCTTTTCTTAATTTTGTGTGTCTGTGCTATAAAGAAAAAATATTTTACAAAAAAAAAAAAAACAAGAAATAATAATTACAATCTCATATAAAGACGGTTTGTGATTAATCATAATATAGCATCGTGTAACACCACACATGCGGCAAAGACACAAATGTAAATTTCAGTTATTTCAGGATTTGGCACTATTAAACTGACGTTAATCTGTGTAACTTAAAATTTTAATCTTTGGAATGCGATGTTAGGGGGATGCTAATGTAAAGTGTCAGGCTATGTGTGTGATCATTCGTAATATGAACAATCCAATATGTAAATAAAAGGCAATATTTACGTATTTGCTACGATTAGAATGCACAGAGTATAGGCACTTTCTGTACTAATAAATGGTAAAAATGCAATTTCAGTGTGCGTAAACTACATGTTAATATTTAAATGCTCATTATGTGGTAGGATCTTAATGTCGATCCATGGCATGAATCATATACTGTGATGTTAACATACAACTCATGGCAAACATTTTGTATTCTGACGATACTGATATTTACGTCGTGTAACCTTCACGTAAAAATAGTAGGACTGTTTTTCGAAATTACCTAAAGTGTTGGAATTTCTCGATTTACATTTAAGGACAATATTTTTCGACGTTTTACTATCTGCTAAAATTTAATATTTATTAAAATACCATTTATTTTTGCTTTGAGTGTTTATAATTGCAGAACTTGCTCACTAGCATAAAGTTAGCAGTAAAATATGAAGGATAGTAACAAAATTTGGCCGCGAATGCATTAATGAAATACTTATAAATATTGGTATTGCCTCATATTACTGAAGATTTAACATTTAATAACTTTCTGCGTTTGTGTTGTTTAATGAAAATGTTTTATTTTAAGCAATGTATACTAAACGACTTTAAGTAAAATATATATTTCAAAGCTATGTAAATAAAAATAAAACCTTTACATATGCTTATATATAATTCATGACGTTAAAACATATTTATCCTGAATAAATTTAGAAATTCATTGAAATCGCCGAGACCTTTTTGTTCCTAACATCAGCATAAAACAAACGCTCTCGATAGACGCTTCTGATAACATAATTTCCTTGAATTTTAAATTGTTGATTATTCCGTACTTAGTAATAGGGCTGAATTGGAGTGAAAGTTACTTTAATGTTTCATCGTGTATCGGTTAAGTTTGAAAAAATAAGCAGCTCTCGGGTTTGCTTTTCAACATTAAGGACGTTGGATCCGTAAAAATTCAAAATTTTATATTCGTGCCAAACACTGTTCAACTTTTACACATCAGATAACATGTCACTTCTCCAAATAAAAAAAATTAGGTCCCATAGTTTTAGCATTATGACCTATCAAAGTCACAAAATGGCAGTTGCGGTGTAGCCAAAATAATAAAAAATAATTAACTTACAGAAACAAGATAATTCACATTGATTCTTAATTATATGAGCTACTTCAAGACACTTTTGTGAACACAAAGCGATAACTTTTTGTATTTAAAAAAAAATGGATGAAAATGAGTAAATTTTTGCATAACTTTGACTTTTGGCTACTACTGAAATTTTCAAAACTAACTTTTGTCAACCATGTCGTAAAATGCATTGATACACTAACTATCAGTTCCTGTAATTTTTAATTTATTCGTCAATTACTTTTTTTTGATTTTGGCTACACCGCAATGGCCATTTTGAGACTTTGGTGAATGATTATTCAAAAACTATGGGACCTAATTTTTTTTTATTTGGGAAAATGACATGTTATCTGATGTGCAAAAGTTGAACAGTGTTTGGCACAAATATAAAATTTTGAATTTTTACGGGTCCAACGCCCTTAACATGAAAAAATTTAGATGTCATAGGAGAACTGTTTTATACAGAAGGAATATTTTATCTTCATAATGGTATTCTGTTATATGGATATATTCATGTTTCTTAACAATGTTTTGTATATGTTTTACATTGTTTACATATTTAGAGTTTTCCTTGAGATTTTTAAACAGCCTAACATACGACTATACTCGTTTAAATTTTAAGTGAAACCCAGCCATAACTTTGAGTCAAAGCTTCGGAATTTAAATATCACAAAATGTTGTTCATTCAAAGGTGGTAGACCTAGCAGTGAAGTGGCTAACGGAAAGAAAGACAGACCCTTGATTTGATGTTTCGTGAACGCAACCACTTCATAGGTCGTTACATGAAGTGACTCTACAAGTTCTAATTATGTATGTATAGGACTTTGCACACTGAACTCATCAATTGTTTGTTGATGGCTGCTTGCTTAGTATACTGCTTGCCATAGTTTTAGTTATATCAGTGTTTTTGAAGACGGTGGTACTGTGACAAAATTGTTAGGAGTTTTAAAGTATTCAAGGACAGCAATAATTAATCAAAGTATTTGAGCTATAAATATGCAAGTACATGGTTGTTTAATGTAAACTTACATGTAATAATTACATCAGCCCTTGACAGAACGAATGACATCGTTTGAGCGCCTCGCGCTTAAAAGCGATGAGGCAAGTGGCAGACTAGGAAGAATCGACCTTACTACCTTAGCGCTTCTGTGTAAACATTGCATTAGTTCTGTACCAATTACTCAAAATCCATAAACAACGTCATATCTAGTTACCTTCAGAGAATGTACGTAAATTTGTTTGATTTCGTCGATTTTCACTTACTTTATCAATATGTTTTGTTATTAGTTGATTTTAAATTCAAACATTCAAAACATACAAACATAGGCTATATATAATTTGGTTCATTCTCAATAAAACTTATGTTCGATTGTCTTGTTTAATTAAAGAAGAAACATAGCATACGCCAATGCAAATACCTACTTATAGAATCTTCGGACCAGTAAAGAATGGTTTTTCAAATGTAGTTACGAAAAATGGATAACAGACCGCAATAAAACACAAAACAATCAATATTTGTGTATTATAGTTTGTCAAGTATTTAAAGTCATACATTGAGTAGGCGAAGTATAAATAGTAATTCACGTGACTTTCTACGGACTTTAAAGTATTGAAACACGATAAATGTAACAAAATTAGTGTCAAGTTTCTTAGTTTAGTATTGGTCTATTATTTATGAAAAACAATAGTTAAGGCACAGACTAAATAGTAGTACAGACGTGAAATGACGTGGCGGCTCGTTTGATATAGGCGAACTTGGCCGCTTATTGGCTGCCCGAGGCTGTAGACTCCAGCCCCGAGACTGTTTAGCTCCTGCATGTTACTACAGGTTTCCTATTGGCCTGGCTGCCGACTAGCAGAGCAGCTGCCTCACGCTGATTGGCAGTAGGTGTTTCCGCCATGTTGCTGGCCAGGGAAGCCATTTTGCTGACGTGTGTGACTGAATTCGCCTTCCTGCCGACTATTTCACTTCTTTATTCCTAAATATTCTGTGGTTAAGGTCCTCCACTGTAGACCCAACGTCATGACGAATGTCAAAAATTCAGGAGTGGAGAAGTGGTTGGAAACAGCTCGGGAATGCTCAATGTGCCGCATTCGCTACATTCAACAAACGTAAGTATTAATGTACTTGAGTTAAGGTCGCGGTGTAAGATATTCCGGCGTACTATATTCCCGCTGTTTATACACGATGTGATGTTTTCTACAGTAGTTTAAATGTAGCAATCAGTCACTACAAGTCATTGAGTCCACTATTGATGTGAAAACGTATGTTCTGTGGGTGTACGCAACTATAACAATCTCACATAATTGATTTGATGTCTGACACTCGTGATCCATAAGGTTGGGGAATGTCCTCTAATTCTTCAATCACAAATTGGTGTATTTGCATGTGTGAACACGCACAGAATTGTCTTGACTTTAGGAGCTAGTGGACCTGATGTGTAAGAGGTGCTGTAACGTGGTACATAAAGTATTTTTTCTTGTATAGCTAATAAGAATGTTTCCAATGCGTTTATCTACGAAAAAAAACACTTTAAACTGTGTTCCTATGATTTAAGAAATGTCATCCGCTAATTAAATACATGAATTCCAAGCTTCTCAAAAGTGTGCTAAATAACGACTTTTTCACGTTGTTGTAGCTGAGGAAATATCAACCGTAATAGAAAAAGTAGATCATTGAAACCTGCATCGGACTTTATCTCATACTTTCCACAAATAGAATAATAGGGTCATCCCTTGAAGTCCCATTGAAAAATTATTTCTATGAAAAAACTGCGCGCTAATTTAGTTCTCCGCGCCTAGAGGCGATGATGTGTTTGACGGACATGTTATATTCGACTTACAGCCATCCCCGTTTCCGTGCCTCGAACGTAAAAAACATCTAGCGTTCACTAACTCTTAAGAAAGGAATCCGCTGGAAGGTAAATAAACGTTGCCGTAGCCAGATATTTCTAACAACGTCTTCAGACACTAACAAACGTTGCCAATTGCGGGTGAATGTTAGTCCACAAACGACAAGTTACTGAGAACTTTCTGCGTTTCTGACTGCACCAATCGCTCAGCTCAAAAGTATACATACATGCATCAGTGTACCCCAAGCACGTTCTTACTACTCTAAGTAAACAAACCAATCAAATGAGAACCTACGTTAGCCAACCGATATGAAATAAAAGCTTGCGTAAGGTTAATTCTACCGTAGGTTGTACAGAAAATGTGTTTTACTACGGGAGAGTTTGGCGCAAGGAAAATTTCTGCCACTATTTCTGCTGCTATACCCTCCCCCCTCCCCCGTGGAATGTGCATATTAAAAATGGGCAACTCTTAAGAGTATTTTCTACCTTGGGCATTTACAGTGATTTAGCGTGTTATACCTCCTATTTGTTACTCAAAACTGCAATTTTTTTACTTATTCCTATAATTAGAGATTATGGCATATCAAGTAAATGATTTGTGCCAACATACCCTTGAAAAAACTGTGGTTTGTTGTGGCACGCATGATTGGGTGTTACACGTCTGACACAACGTAGCTGTCGGTAGATCAATAACAGATATGAAATATTAAAATAGCGGGATTCTTAATATCTCAGTCAAATAGGGCAACAGTTCTACATACAAGCGAAAGCCAGTAATCTTCTGGTAGGATGACAGTGCGTTGAAACCCTGCAAACAGTCGTGTTTTCCCGCGATAAACCAGCATATATACTTATAATGTTTGTCTACGAAAAGAACATACACTTCAAACTAAGCTTCTATAACTTTAAAATATTCATCATACTTATTATAAACATGATTTTGGGGTCCTTCAGAATGGCTGCAAACTGCTAGATGCGATATTCATCCCTTCGAGCGAGGCACTCCTGTGTTCTTGTAGCTTCTCTGTGGAAATTTGAAACCAGTGCACAAGAGACTTAACTCAGAAAGTTGCAGCAAATTCTAGAATGATGTGTGTTCGCCTCAAGAAAAGTTAAAGTGCGAAACGCCTGGTAAAGCGCAGTTATACTTCACAGCGTTCCAAAATTGAGTTGCCGGCCAGCGGTCTCCTCGGGGGAAAACACGAGGAAAGAACCGGCTACAGCGAAGGGAAATTTATATCGTGATGTTTACTGCCTGAGAAAACACTGCAAATCGTTTAATTTTATTCATTTCGGATGAATCTCGTTTTCGAAATTTAAATGTAAATCATTGTAGCGGTGCTGTTAGTAATGAAAATGTTAAATTTGAGATTCTGCATGTTTAAAATAGGACTAAACTTTATACAAGTTGATTACAGTTCATCCCCCAAACCTAAGGGACACTATGTCGCATTATAAATAAGACGTGGTTAACAGTGTTCATTACTGACGATTGACGAACTTTAATTATGCGGCGTTGATATAGGCGGTTCGATATAATGTGAGCACTCGAAAAAGCCCTGCTAAAGTTCTATTTTCAGCTGAGTCACAGAATATTTAGGAATACAGAAGTGAAATAGTCGGCAGGAAGGCGAACTCAGTCACACACGCCAGCAAAATGGCTTCCCTGGCCAGCAACATGGCGGAAACACCTACTGCCAATCAGCGTGAGGCAGCTGCTCTGCTAGTCGGCAGCCAGGCCAATAGGAAACCTGTAGTAACATGCAGGAGCCAAACAGA